>MU922550.1:9913-32157 GCA_036418165.1 Cooperia oncophora
GTCTTAATGAGGTAACCTCATGAAGAACGTATCCTACGAAACGCTTGAACGAAGTAGGCAGCCCCGCCCTCTCCATAGGGCACGCCATCGCGTTGTGATCATTTCCTGGGAAATACGACTCCCCTCCCCCCACTTCTATCCCAACTACGACCCCCTTCCCCATGTTACCTACCACTTACCAGATTTTCCCAACTTCCTACCAATTTTTCCTGAATTTCCAGCTTTCCAGCCAAGAGTTTTCCGTCGAGCGGAGAGTGGGGGTATACACCCAGTGTGAAGTAGGAGAAATTCCTCAGATTTTCCCTAACCTCCTACCAGTTTTTCCGAAATTCCTTCTGGTTCTTCCCCAAAATTTTGCTGTCGAGCGGGAAGGGAAAGGGAAGGTCATCAGGATTTGACTATCATTTTCAACTATCGGAAATAGTAGTTGTATAGATCTTTGGCAGTCCCTCTCTCCAACAACGGCCAAATACGACCCCCTCCCTCGCGGTCAAATACGACCCCCCGTTGTGATCATCACAACGATGGCGTGCCCCGCCTCTCCACGCTGGGATATGGAGAGTACATCCAAGGCTACCCTACTCTCTACCATTAAACTGTTTAGAATCAATCGTAGCATGTTGTAATTCCAAAGAAAACTGGAAAATTAACTGGATTCACACACATGCAACATTAAAACATATTCATTAGAAAAAAATTAACCGGTAACACTTAAACATTTCTGAGATGAATGAAAGAAAACCGGGACAACCCCGCATTTCGAACGCTGATAGTGGCTGTCTGCCTTCTCTAAAGTGAACAACGCCAAGAACCACCCCACTTAAGAGCAATAGCGATAGTTCACAAAATAGGTGTGAAGCTTGGCTACAAATGAAGAAGAAGATGAAAATAATTCGAGCTGAACAAAAGACCGAACCCTGGGAAAAAGGAGGCTTCCTTACGTTCTACTCCATTTCGGTGACATCATATTCGAAGCGAAATTTTTTAGATTAAAAGAAAAGTGAACGGATATTGAATAGAGGATATCATCCAATGGAGGGACAGCAAAGAACACCAAAAAGTGCACTCGATCGCAATATTCACCAGCAAGACACACAATCAAGACAATCGCCTGGTGACAAGGGTGTCCAGATTTCACCCGACACTACCGGTATAACCGGTATATCTACACGCAAATGAAATATTAAATACAAACAAAACAAGACCGATATTAATGCAAACGCCAAACTAGCTGACCGCTTTCTGGCCAGTTAATGAAGGACTGCACCACGCCAGGAGTTTAACGAGCCGCTGTTGCAGTAGCCTCCTTATTTGGAATCATGATACGGGGCTTCACCATCGAGGGCAGTAAACTAGTTGATATTAAACACCAACGTTTAAATTCGTCCCTACTTTTGCGCCAGCGTACGGAAGCGTTTGAGCGACTAGGAATGCATCAGCACCGATCTAACGCTCTCATCGTACGGCAGTGTTTTGAGCCATTCGCGGATATCTGACCAGGGAAGTCCGCCAACTTACCATGGAACTTTGAATGGAGACCTGGGTAGGATAGAGTCTATAAGGTTATTTACAAATATAGATAGCAAACTGCAACCTGCATTTCACAAGCAACTTATGAGCAGGTAAAGTTTGTAATGGTGCAGTAGGGTGGAGGCTTGGTGGTGAGCTGTGAAGCATAAGCGAGGAATCGCATAAGTCGAATCGAGCCGTCGAACGTCGAATTTTACCCGCGACTCGTTCGACGTGTGCGATTCCTCGCTTATGCTTCACAGCTCACCACCAAGCCTCCACCCTACTGCACCATTACAAACTTTACCTGCTCATAAGTTGCTTGTGAAATGCAGGTTGCAGTTTTGCTATCTATATTTGTAAATAACCTTATAGACTCTATCGATCTACCCAGGTCTCCATTCAAAAATTCCATGGTAAGTTGGCGGACTTCCCTGGTGAGCGTACGCCAGGGTTTTGAGCGTTGATAGTTTTAAACTTTTCGCGGGCTGTCGCTGAAAACGCCCAATCGATATCTATACTTTCTCAGGCGCTCAAAATACGCAACACGGTATGAACGCAGCATAACAAAAACTGACCTAAGAGGTTCGGAATCCGGTATATCAAGCTTCGCTTTCAACACAAGTCCAATGCGAGTATTCACGTCGTCGCGAGTAGCATCGCGAGTCCATAATGACACCTGATTATCAATACGGTTATCTAATGCACGTATTCGACCATGAGCTAATAAGTATAAGTGCGCTCATTTCACGAGCTTCCTACATGAACACTTCATTCGGTAGGCGGTTCGACCTTTCTCTCGTTATTAAACGCTCAAATACGGCTTGAAACCTAAAGCAGTAGGCACTATGGGTGGCGGCGGGGGTTGTTGTCAGCATCATTTATAGAAAGAGCGCTAGAGGATGTTCGATCACACCCACTTAGCATTTCCACCAATGTAGTCGCTGGCATTTCCGGCGTCTTGTCAAGAGCAAGCGAGAATACAGCAGCGTTCAGACTTCGCGATGGCAGCGCTTCGGTCGCGCGTTCGACGCGATCGATGCAGTCGAAAGCATGCGCATCGATCGCGTCGAATCGCGCGACCGAAGCGCTGCTGTCGCGAAGTCTGAACGCTGCCTCCGAGTGTGATAAGGGAACACATGTCCAGTAATGGAAGCGGCGAGCGACGCTGAATCTGAGGACCAGGGTGCACTGTCTGGGTCCTCATTTTGAGTGTCAAAGAAACGGGAAATCGACTTGAGTTCATATGAGTTGCTAAGTCTCCAAACAAAATCGCATCGAGGTACTTTCAAAAGTCTGGTGCTACTTTTTCATCCTACACTGAGGCAATTACTGAAGCTGCTCGCAACGAATTCCAGCTCACTGGCGGTCCAACTGGGGGCACTTCTTCAGGATAAAGGAGGAATTCTACACTTTCGCTATCTTCTTGCTAGTTCCTTTATATTACACGTCTCATTCCGCTAAAACCTGTAAACTCTTGTCAAGTGTAAACGAAGCTCCTGCTATTGCGCAGCTTTACAGGAATTTGTACGTTTTCACAGAATGCAGTGATCGACGCCAAAAACCCCCATCAAGCCTAGCAACGCCTGAAAACACTACCAAAACTGCAGCGCTCGCCTTAATCCTTCATATTTGGCCTTTATCCTGAAAAGTTGTTTGAGCGCGTAAACACATGAAATAAATTACTTCCTTCAAAAGATGCCTCTGACAAACGTGAATGGAGGCAGTAAAAGACAATAGGATACGATCCGCTCGTTTAGGGGTGCAAAGTTAAAGGAATGTACTTTGCCAGCAGAACAGGATCCTCCGACAATGCTTGAATTTTCATATTTGCACTTTGGTTCTCAAACAATCGTGTATTCAACAGCGATGAATTTCGCTGCCCTTTGGTTACAGTAAAAAAGATACAGTCGCTCATGGGTGGTCCTAGCCGCATCCTATGTACACTAACAAAGAGCGAATGACGCAGTTTGGCTTGGAGGGGGCATTTTGCTCACGTCGCTTGCAACTGACAAGGATCTGCAGGTCTCATACAGGTGTGATGTGTAATTTTGTAAGAAGAACGATCAAAAGGAATCAGTGCAAGTGAAAAATGTCCTCCGGAGCAGCACAGGACCTTAACCCTATGCACTTTCTACCATTAGGGCAAGTCGAGGGCCTCAAAGCGCTTCAAATTTTTCCTAGAGCTTATCACTGAGGTTCATCCTTACTACCCAATAATGGAGGCCGAGATTTGTTCACAGAATTTTGGGAACCGTTTTCATGTTATGATTACTACACCCAAACTCCGCCTGAAAAAGCTTTCTCGGCGCTGATTGGTTTGGAGGGGCATTTCGCACTTTCAGTAGTTCCCTCTTCTGGTTTACTTAACAGGTCTTATTCTGTGAGACCTGTACTCTTGTGAAGCTGTGAAGTGTACCAGTAAGCCACATTATTAAAGGAATTAACACCCCTCTCAAGGTGGCCCGTAAGGGTTTCGCTAAGTACCATTAGGTGCCCCCATCAAACCGAACAGTGCCCCTTTTCATCCTTTTATTGAGTACCTTCACAACAGCATCCCAACCTGCTCATGCATAAAATTTTATGGGATTTCAGACGCAATGGAGGAGCAGACTACCGCATAAGATGACCGGATGGAAAAAGACATATTGCAAAAATACAAAGAATGATCAGAATGAGTGCAAAAACTAAAAAAAGTCAAGAGCTCAGGGGAGTTGTTTGGGCCTAGGGGTGACGGGGAGGGGGCATTTTGCTCTTTAGCTAGTCTATTTTGCCAGTCCCTATTAAACTACTTGTATCACATGGCGACACCTGCACATTTTTGTCAAGTGTGGACAAAACCCATTCTCTTGCATAACTTTACAAGACTTCATAGGTCTCCACAAGAGGCCAAGGGCCCATAAGCAGTGATCAATGTATTAGCAAAATAGCCCCCACCAAGCCGAATTGCGCCCCCAAGTGTTCTACAGATGTCTGAGAATAAGTAATCGTCAATCTTTAATACTCTCACACGTTCTTTATTCAAAGGAAGCACATTGCAGGGTGAATGTACAGTAAGGGTTGTGTGTCAGCAGGACTCACCGCCGCGCCCGAAACTAGGTCGCCGCGCTGGGAAGTGGGTCACCGCGCGCGGCGATTACATGCTTTAAGATGTTTGCATGTTTGAACATGTTTTTGGCAGATGGAAGATGAGGAAAAGAGGAACGGCTTATGAAAACTGACAGAATTATATCGATCGGGAGTTGGCAAAATGCCAGGCCAGGACTTACGCCGCGTCACGCGACCAGGTCGCCGCGCGCGGTGACATAGTTCCGACCGCGGCGTTGACTTTTGGCCGCCTCCCTATAGTAAGCCCTCAAAAAGCAACGTAGAGGTAGCATCAATCGGTGCTAGAATGAGAACCATTTAGGAAAGGGATGAAAAAACCGGACAGACACGTTACGCTGAACCTCTCGCCTCTCTCCCTCACAGGCGTCGCAGCGATCGAACAAGAACGGATTTGGAACAATTGTGGGAGGAGGAGGGTTCAGACAAAAATGAGACTTGAGGCCAATAGTCAAACTGAGAATATCTACTATACAAATGCACCCTCATCAACCAAAAATCCACACGTCTTGAACTTTAAAGACACATAGTACGCTCGAGCACATTGAGGGTGTATGAGACTATCAGCCCCCCCCCCCCGATGTGTCGGTCCCCCCGCCCAAAACTGCACGGGGTCAGAGTACGGGGCCGTGGGAAAGTCGTAATTCCTTGCTACACCGCCCTCACGTTTATGCTAACACCATCCGCGCGGCGCGGTCGCGTGCAGCTCTCTTGGCTTTTTGCCAAGTCCTGTAATTGCGCTTTGGAATACAAGTACAACGCAATTTCTTTATGCGGATAACATTTTAGGTGCTGCAAAATAAGAACCGAAGATGATGACGAGGGCTAGAACTCAAGAGCAACTGTGCTGCTTCTGCAATATCCCTCAGAGGCCGCGCATTCCCACAGAACATGACAATAAAAACGGCCTAAGCGTTAGTTTGAAGTATTTCTATAGCTTTAGAGCCGGATTCGAGCCGGATCGCAGAAATGCACACGCGATTTTAATTAATTGCGTTTCCTTAGTTTTTTCAATTTTGTTTTATTTACATCTACATTCGTTGTTCTTCATTTCTAGCCTTTGTCATCTTCATCACCTTCTATTCGGACTTTGAAGCATGAGCAATACCTCAAATGTTAGGAAATTGCGTTTTGCTTGTATTGTCATGTTTTATTGTCATGTTGTCCGTTTTTATTGTCATGTTCTGTGGGAATGCGCGGCCTCTGAGGGATATTGCAGAAGCAGCACAGTTGCTCTTGAGTTCTAGCCCTCGTCATCATCTTCGGTTCTTATTTTGCAGCACCTAAAATGTTATCCGCATAAAGAGCGTTGTACTTGTATTCCAAAGCGCAATTACAGGACTTGGCAAAAAGCCAAGAGAGCTGCACGCGACCGCGCCGCGCGGATGGTGTTAGTAAAAACGTGAACGACTTTCCCACGGCCCGTACTCTGACCCCGTGCAGTTTTGGGCGGGGGGACCACGACACATCGACAGCTGGGGGGCTGATAGTCTCATACACCCTCAATGTGTTTGAGCGTACCATGTGTCTTTAAGGCACACTCCACTCCGCTTCATCTGATGCGCACACTCCTCGTTAGGACCGCAGGCATGGAGCATGAACTATTTTCGCAGCGCAACGCGCTGCGAAAGTAGTTCATGCTCCATGCTTGTGCTCCATGCTTGCGGTCCTAATGGCCACGGCTCCGCCCAGGTTTCTTTTCTAACGGTATCCTGGTGATGCGTTGGTCCCGCTACTAACTCTCCCCATTTAAAATTGCGGAGGGAAGTAGCGATTAGAAACAGCTGGGACCAACAACAAGTGGAACTCGTCCGGCCATTGCCTTTTCTTAACCTTATGCACGTACATGGTTTACCATCTAGTTCTACATGGGACATTTCGATCAGGTTTTTTTCTGATTCACAACTGAATCACCTACTACCTCGTCGTTAGTGCCCGGTGGGCTTGGTTTGCGCCAGCTCGCATTTCGCCAATTTTTATCGCTTACGCTTTTCAACAACTGGAGTTGCACAGATTGTAGCCGGCCAAACCCAGCCCCCGACACCGCCGGCAGCGAACAAGACAGAGTGTCCTTCCTGCTTGTTTATAAAAGGAATAAATGCACGAACCTTATCTCCCTTCTGCCGCACATTCACTACAGCTCCACAGATATACTCGCCCAAATCCTCAAACTGTTCTCCAATAATCGCCATTAGAAGTTCCAGCCAATAATGATCAAGGAGTTGAGCTCGCCGCTGAAAACAACTAAATTCGCTGTGTATATACAGTACCAGTCGGATCGCCCGGCTGTCGCCGGGCGCTCCTCCTTCTGTGACATGGCCCGGCCCGGGCCATGCGGATTTGCCGCGTGCTAAGTTAAGGATCGTTGACCAACCACACTGTTCAAAGGAATCTTCTGCATCAGCCAAGAACTGAAAAGCAGCGCTTGTTCCGTCAAGGCGCAGAAGCAGCAGCAGCGCCCCCCCCCCCGCATCACAGAAGGAGGAAAGCCTTAGCCAGCGATCCGACTGGTACGTTCATAACCTACACGGAAATAGTGCAGCCTGTTTGGACAGCCACTGAAGCAGCCTATAATTTATGCAATCTGTCTTCCTAAAGCGTCTTGCTTTGGAATGCACTACCGCATTCAGCAGTGGAACCCTTTAAATGGCCCTCACTGAAGTTGCTGATGGAAGATAATTGTGGTAAGAGTGATAAAGTCAGTTGCTGCTGTTCATAACATCTCTGTAAACAAACCACATGCATTTGGAATAGAGCTGGCTTAGCGGTCGTACACGATGTCGTTACTAATAAGCAGTGAGGAATGAGTTCTGTTGGAATCACTGAGATCGTTATACTTGAGTCATATCGATCGCATTGTTGTCACATATCAAAAGTGTTCCCGTCCTGCCATGTATATCACTCCTTGAAATCACGGTCCCACACCTGCTGCAACTTGCGCTACGAATTCAGTCACCCTCCCCTTCTACGGCCCCTTATCGTATCTTATCAAGTGTTATCACCTCCTGTCACCCACCAAAAGTGTTCCCGTCCTGCCATGTATATCACTCCTTGAAATCACGGTCCCGCAGCTGCTGCAACTTGCGCTACGAATTCAGTCACCCTCCCCTTCTACGGCCCCTTATCGTATCTTATCAAGTGTTATCACCTCCTGTCACCCACCAAAAGTGTTCCCGTCCTGCCATGTATATCACTCCTTGAAATCACGGTCCCACTGCTGCTGCAACTTGCGCTACGAATTCAGTCACCCTCCCCTTCTACGGCCCCTTATCGTATCTTATCAAGTGTTATCACCTCCTGACACCCACCAAAAGTGTTCCCGTCCTGCCATGTATATCACTTCTTGGAACTGTCATCCTATCTTTTCTGCGACGCTCGCTATGAATTTCGTGACAGACAGACAGACGCACACAGACACACACACACACACACATAGCCGATTATATATAGTAGGATAAATAGAGCGGTTTCCTCCTATTTTCCGGGCAGAGGTATCCATCAGCAAAGAAGCACGCGAAAATAGCCGCGGAATGTTTATGAAAGTGTCCACTGTTTTTTTTGTATACTTCAAATTTTCTAATCACTGTAATCTTTTTCAACACTTTTTATCCGAAATAGTTAAAATAAATAGATAGATAATAAACAAAAATACACGAAAGGAAAACCGGAAACATCAGTTTATTGCGAAGGTGCACGTTATACCTCCTCAGAAAACAGGATATATGGAAACTGCGATGGGGCGCTTTCATATTTTGCCGGATGTGGAAAACCCACGAAGCCCGTGGATTTCTAAAGGGTGCCAAGGGTCCGGGTAAAATTTGGTGCCCCCCTCCCCAACTGCTTTCGTAGGAGGTTCGCTATCCCAACACCGGATTTCCACAACTTGTGCATTCTATCGACTCCTCATTCGCGGGTTCTTCTCACTCGTGAAGTATAAACGTAGCCTTGTAGTTTTCAAAACATATCAAGAGTAAATAAGGCTACTTGGGGGAAATCAGCTTGGTGGGGGTACCGAATGGTACTCAACCAAACTTACATGCAGTTTTGTTAACCTGTGAACGCCTGTGATCAAAAGCGGACTATTCGAACGAATTTGCGCCTTCACAACAGTCTACAGGTCTGATCAAAGTGGGGCCTGAAAATGAACTAACAAGAAATTAGCGAAACCCCCTCCAAGCGAAACAGCTCCTATTTTCTGCTCCTCGAACCATTATACAGTCACATGATTACAGGTCGATAACAATGCAACTGCATCCAGCTAGGGAAAACTGATCTTTGCGGGACAAGGCCTTCAAAAGCCATCGAAACCACAAGGGTTGACTCGCTCTTTCCATTATGATGACCTTCTGCTTTGAAGTAGAAATCCTGGAAAATGCGGGGATAGCACACTGCCGTCAAAACGAATGATAGAAACGAACTAGGACAACTCCTTTCGCAAAAACAGGGAGACATCCTGTTGCCCCGTCGACACAGTCATCAAATTAAGCCAGAAAAAATCGGAATGGTTGGAGCATGCATGATCTGACTGCCAGGCCTGACTGACTAGAACAGCGAACGGCTCCTCTAGCCACAGTTCCTCTTCTAGACGACAGCGCACGTCCTGCGGTTAGTAAAAAATTTGACGAGGCACGATTCCTTCAAAACTTTCTCCTCTACTGCGACCCCCATCCTTGACCCCATCTACCACTCTTCCAAAATCCTTCAAACCTCCGACATCATTTCCGAGGTTTTTTTCCCAGAAAACTGCCGTCGAATGAGTAGGGAGGACGGGGGTGGGCGTATTAGGCGGGCCTGAAACGGCAAAAACCGAGATAATCATCAACCGGAAACATTTCTCACAAAGGCGAATACGACTTTTCCTCCCTTCTGCGATCAAATACGCCCTTTGTATGGATCTTCCACGTACGATGTACATACGACGTACCCTGCTAGGCGAGTAATTCACGTATGGAATCAACCGCAGCTTACCACTCCATGACTATTAACAATTAAATGGGATTAAAAAACAAAGGATTCCAGGAAACATGCACAGGGAGGTGGTTTGTCTCGCCTGCCTCACAATCAGACGAATCATAAACCTGCTATTCACATGGAGCAGCGTTTGTAAGGAACCAGAGGGAATCGAGGCGCCTGAAACAGAGTTAGGAGCTGTTATTGTTTGATAACTGCTGTTTAACGCCGCAGTACGCGATACGAAAGTTATCACAAGAATGCTGAGTTGTGGGCAAAAGTCGGACCACGGGCGGGATTCGAACCCGCATCTTCTGCTTTCCGTGCGACTGCGTTCCCTATTACGCTACCGAGGCCACTTTTGACCACTCAGCTCAATGGCTATTTGTGCCATTGCCTTCGAGCACTCACACGTTCAACGTGATGAGCCGGTTAGCCGATATTGACAATGGCACAAATAGCCATTGAGCTGAGAGGCAAGAGTGGCCTCGGTAATAGGGAACGCAGTCGCACGGAAAGCGGAAGATGCGGGTTCGAATCCCGCCCGTGGTCCGACTTTTGCCCATAACTCAGCATTCTTGTGATAACTTTCGTATCGCGTACTGCGGCGTTAAACAGCAGTTATCAAACAATAACAGCTTGAAACTTGTAAAAAGCCTTCAGCCTTGCGGTTATCGGCTAACCGGCTCATCACGTTGAACGTGTGAGTGCTCGAAGGCAATGGCACAAATAGCCATTGAGCTGAGAGGTCAAAGTGGCCTCGGTAGCGTAGGGAACGCAGTCGCACGGAAAGCGGAAGATGCGGGTTCGAATCCCGCCCGTGGTCCGACTTTTGCCCACAACTCAGCATTCTCGTGAGAGTTAGGAGCCCTATAGTGGTCACTAGTCAGGGCGAGACGAACAGTGAGGATCCCCAGCGAGGGGGATCGTATTTTGTCGCTAGAAGGGATAGCCGTACTTGCCTTCGAAGAAAATCATTTTGATTGCCGACTTATCACGGTTTTTCCTTTCCGATGCGCTAGAAATTCCCACTCGGCGCTACTTTGTGAGGAAAAACTGGAGCTCTTTTTCGGAAAGTTGGTAGAAAGTTAGGAACAACTGAGAAGATGATAGGGAGGAACAATTGAGGTAGATGATAGGGAGGATGGGTAATGATGAAGGGGGTCAAGGAGGGAATTTTAAGGGAGGACGTCGCATTACGCAAAAAATCTCCAACAACAGGACGTGCCTTGTCACTGACACTGAACGGAACGTTTGTTTCACTAAATACGGTTACGAAGCAACAAGTCACACTGCGGCTTCACCTCAGGGCCCTGTCATGCGATCGAAACAAGAAGTAAGCTTGCTGGTTAAGGCGCGGTAAGGCTGCAGTGGGGCAAAAGTCGGTACACACGACACAAATTAGTAAAAATTTAACTAGAATCACTAGAAAGAAAAACCGTCCCGTTCCAAATTTCAACCAAAATCGAACTTACAGTTCAACCAATGCGCACCGCCGACGAAAGTAAAGAGATGAAAAGGAGACTGAGAAAGACATCCCACCTCACCCAACCACCCAACACCCATGGCGACCCAAACGACTGACTACCTATCTACCTGCTATGCCTGAGGCAGAACATTCATTTAAACTAATTACACTGCACTTTCCAGTCTGTGTGACGGATCAATTTTCTTGCACCCATTACATTTTACAGCGAAGTTGAAACCAGCTTCAAAAGCTTGTAGCATTGCAGTTCAGACCGTGAAAGCTTTCAAGGCTTTTACGGCTGGAACCAAAATATTCAAGGCTTAAAATTACGTGTTCACCAATAGGGAGCGGGGCTTTAGTAACGGTATAATTTACCTGCTTATCGACAACAACAAGCCAACGACCGCCTTTCACATTGCTGTCATCCTCCCACATGGGCTTTATACCCTAAAACAAGGTTTAATCAACTCAGGCTGAACATCTTTGGAGGTATGTTCGAATGCTAAAAGTATACCTCTTTGAAAAGATAGTAATCTGATCCCCAGTTGAGACCACTTGCAGTCTGTATGTGATTGTAGAGAGCCCAAAAGTCTTCTACAGTATCAAAAAGAGAGACCATCTGAAACATTTGGATGAGGGTGCGTTCATACTTTGCGTCAGTCAGCATTTCGAGCGACTTGTAAAGTATAGGTATCGATCAGCGCCGCACACCGGCCTGAAACGCTAGTTGGATACCTATAAGGTCCTGGCCCCTGGAAACCCTGCTATACCCACTGGATCGATACCTATACTTTACCAGTTGTTCAAAATGCTGGCGCAAACTATAAAAGCACTTTAATATGCCCGTAAAACCGTACGGAAACACAAACAACGAACAAATTTCAATCTTCCAGTACGAACCTTGAGACAGTCCTCCCATTCCTTATTTCTATCCGCCTTCAGATACCATAATGCCCATCTTGACTGCAAGGGATGACGAATTAGCAGCTCCTGTGGTAGTCCAACGACTGAATCACCCGCGCCTTTGTGCTATAATACAAATAGTTCAATAAGTGCTGGTTGTATTCACGCAATGCCTACAGCAAAAAGTTTGTCAACATGTAACTATACCGGTATAGTTTTGCTACACATGGAGCCACACTCATAAGAATATTTTAAGAGAAGAAAAACTATCCAAACCCGACGATTCACATCGACTTTATATTTCCCTCAAAGAAACTCCTGAGCCCAAGCCATAAGTTTAAAGAAAACACAGGAATTTAGGTCGCGTTCACACTACACGATATTACAGAATACGAGATCTGGAAAATATTAGGATGGAATGTGCACAATCGAAAGAATAGGTATCGATCTGACGAGATGAGAGAATAGAAGATCGGAGTCTGGAAGGAGGGGAGGGGAGGGGGGGGGGGGAAAGGAGGAGGAGGGTGCAATGTTGTCACCCTCTATTATAGTCTGTTTTGTCTGTCTGGCTGTTTCTCTGTTCGGAAATTCGGTTAGATATGAAGAACAACCTGGAGAGGTCGAGTCAAGGTTGCGATGGGTAGGGCACGTACAGGAAGTAAAGACTACACTCGACCTTTGCCAGTCCGCCCATAGTGGACAGGGCATGTGCCGAAAGTTGGCGGTGCCGCAGTCAAAAGTTCATAATTCGATTCCTGAGCAGCCCAGAGAATACAGTGGAATAAGGCATGTAGGAGTTGGCAGACTAATTAGGACAGACACACCCAAAATGAGCGAGACAAACTTGAGATGAGCAGTGCTACACACAAATTCCAGTAACTCGGTTCTCGAGAGAGTTGGTGGTCACGAAATAGTCGATGCAGAAGGGAAAAAACTGACGAGAGCTGGCTTGCATGTGGTGTGTCGAGCCCCGCCCACAACGGGCGTAGCTTGCCATCAACTATAGGGGTCTCATTTCTTGCACAACTCCACCCCACAGCCTGGCATTTTTGATCGCGAGACGTGTCTTCAAATCGTCATACCACATGTGACATGTCCTAACATGTTACGAACAGTTATCTTCTGGAACGTTAGTATAGTCGCTTGTTGTAGTGAAACAGTTGTAACAAAGTAGCAAAGCGCCTCTGACTGCATTAGAAAGAACTGTTTCAAGATTTAAAATGAGTGAATCCCGAAATACTTCACGTAAAGTTTGAGAGAAGAACTACAGGATCTTTTGTGTAGCTTAACACGTTGACGGCGAGCCATTTTCCCATGACTTGCGCGTGGGACGGCACATTTTCCTGCATTGAAACTTAGTAATTTCCAAATAAAGGCACTATTTACCCTTCACTGCCCCATTCTTCCAAAAACAGAACAGTTTCTGACCGACTTTTTTCTGCGTTGGCAGAATTGGCTGAAAATTTGTACTCCTGGGGTAGTTTGACCTCCTGAACATGAATATCACATCCGCTCGGCACGAAACCTCCTGGCGCCCGCGCCACAGGCGCCGGCGCCAAAATACCCTAAATCACCAAATTCGCTGAAAACTTGTTCCAGGGGTAGTTTGACCTCCTGAACACGAATATCACATCCGCTCGACCCGAAACCTCCTGGCGCCCGAGCTACAGGCGCTGGCGCCAAAATACCCCAAATCACCGGCGCCTGTGGCGCGGGCGCCAGGAAGTTTCGGGCTAAGCGATGTGATATTCGTATTCAGGAGGTCAAACTACCCCAGGAGACAACATTTGAGCCAAATCTGTCCACGGAGAAAAAAGTCGGTCAAAACTGGCTCAATTCTGGATGGTTGGGGCAGTAAAGGGTGAATGGTGCCCAAACTTCAGCTTTTATTGCTCCAATCTTCCAAAACCAGGCCATTTTTTACCAACTTCTTCCTCTGGAGGCAGAATTGACTGAAAATTTGTCTCCCGGGGTGGTTTGATCTCCTAAAGAACAATATCGCATCCCCTCGACCCGAAAATGTTGTTTTCAAACTAATTTTATGAAAAGAAAGTGAAACAATCGCGCAGATTTTGAGTTATATAATAACTGTGGACAGCATTGGGTGACGCCGTTCCACAAGACAAACTGGCTGTCGTCCACCATTGACGGAAATCGTCGTCAACGCGTTAAGTGGACATGATATTCTTGTTCAGGGGGTCGAACTACCGATAGGGACAAGTTTTCAGGAAATTGGGATCTGGGACCTTTTCACGCCGGCGCCTGTGGCGCGGGCTCAGGCAGTTTCGTGACGAACGAATGTGATATTCGTGTTCACGGGGTCAAGCTGCCCCAGGAGACAAGTTTTCAGCAAATTTGGTGCTTTATGGTATCTTGGCGCCGGCGCCAGGTAGCTCGTGCAAAGGCTGTGGTATTCATTTCACAGGGATAAGCTACCCCTAGAGATACGTTTCCAGTGAGCTCGGCTGTTCATACATCTTTATTATATTAGAACAGCAGACACCATTGTCCGCCATTGTCCCACGAGACAGACTGGCTGTCAGCCACCATTGTCGGCATCGTCGCCAACGTGTTAAGCAGTTAAAGATGGAGTGTGCTGGTTGATGCTTTATACCGTCTCTGCTTTCTAACTATCCCATGCTGCGCTATATTCGCCAACCGGTATGGCCCTAGTATCAAAACAGGAGGTTCATTGAAGAACTGGCTTTTTCCTTTACAAGGATGGTGAAGCTGCGCTCATACTTGCGACAGAGAAAAACTGACGAGTTGCAGAACTAGCAAAACGAATGATATACGTACTGATCTATTTCCGCTGTTCTTCTTATGCTCAGATCGATCAGTATCTAATCCTTTTCGTCAAATTTGCAATTCTTCGCTGTGTAAGGTGTGAGCGCGGTCTAATATGTCGGCGACTGCTAACTGCACTGTTTTTACAAGAACAAAAGTAAAGGTTATGTATTCTCAAAACTTAAGGGGCTCAAGAACATGTACCGTTTACTGCTCAGTTCTTAAATACACTATATTGAAATGTTTCGCAATTTTTCATACTTTTACTACCAAGAAGTTCGGTCGATAACAAGAGAACTCTTCTACTCCAGTAAGTAATTACAGGTGTGACGAAGCCCTAAAAAAAGAACTCACAGTTTCCTCTGTCTGTTGGTTTTCTTTTCCAGAAACAACACTATCTTCAGAAGCCATCTGCTGAAATCAAGGTTAGATCACTGAAAACAAAGGCTAGCATGATATCCTAGAAGATTTTAGCAGAAACGAACATTAATAATGGAGAATTAGCTATTTAAACACACGAAATCACTGAATTATACAGAGAAAGGGGCGAACACGACCGGCAAGTGGAGATCTTACATCGGTATTGATTAGACTACCGCACCGCTGATGCTCACGATTCAGGAAAAAAGATAAATGACGAGGGCGGGGCGAAGGATCGGCAGCGGACGCGCAGTTTTTGCGATCGTGTCAGGACCACCACGGGATTCAAATCGCGCGCTTTCGTGAATACAGCGCAGCTTGGCGGCGGTACTAGGCTTTGAATTATTTCGAATACGTACCGAAACGGGTTTTGTTTGGGTTATAAGGTTTTTAAGGGTAACCTTCACTGCCTGTTATGTGGTAAAGACTGGGATTGATGGGTTACAGGAGAAGCAGACGTTTGGCGGCGCATATGAGTAGCCCGTCACGTGGGTCGTGCCACCATGTGTCGTGGGTTTATTGCCATCAGTCACATTCTCGCGAGTTACCAACCTCATCGAAGGGAGAGCAGCTTTACTTTGACACCGCATGTTCAAGTGGGTTACGGGGCTGTTGTCAACCAGACGTGCTCTCGCTGCGAGGGTCCAGGGTTATTTTCACGAGGCATCTACCAGTCCAGTAGTTGAAGGGAGAAGGTAAAGGAGGAGGGATCAGAGAAGGAAGGAAGGAAAAGAAGGAGGGAGGAAGAAAAAAGGAAAGAGAGGAGAGGCTCTCGGTTGACAAGTGCCCTGAGACGGTTCAAGTAATGGTTTATGAGCTGGTCGAAATAGATTCGTTAAAGGAGTGTTGCGCGACAACTTGGTGCGTATCTCTTCTGGGGCTCTGTGCCTCATCGGGGGACTAATTTGTCGAGGGAAGGGGAGTTTCGAGGTGGGTGCACCATATATTAAAAAGATAAAGTCTTTGCCATTGGTCACTCCGTTCTTCGGACGTCGCAGGCAATCCACTTTCATTCGGAATAGTAGAGGCCTAGTGTTTGCGAGATACCCTACACAATAACCTGCGGGATTAGCTGATGCAAAAGTGAGTGTTCTTATCGTCCCAGACTAATTCCGTAACAGTTCATCGTCCCCGGATGCTAAAGGAGTCCATTAATTTGGGTGGGAACTGAGCCGGTCGTTGACAGCCGAACCGCGCGTCTGGTAAAGTGTCACTTGCCACAGTGCCTCTGTGGCGCTCATGCAATGTACGCGATTTAAATCCTTTCGCCTTACGGTAAAATTCGCTGTAAGTACTTAAGACAGCTCCCGCGATAAAAGTGTCATGGGTAGTTGCTTTTCAATTATGAAACAGTAGTTGGTAAGTAATTATCCAAAGAAGGAAGAAAGCAAAAAAAAAGTCCCCCAAGGAACACCATAACCATTAAAATCGCTTTCCTAACAGTCCCCAAGTTTCCCTATGGCTTTGTGGGCAACCTCTTGGCCTCACAAATCCCCCTTTTACATCTTCCCAGTGTTGGAGTGTCCATTCCAATGCAAAAGAAGAATACGAAAAACAACAAAATCGGGAAGAAAAAAACCCTTGAGAAGGCCAAAAATAAAAACTTCCAAAAACACGGGCGTTCCCGAATTTTGGGGGGGGCTTTTAGTGGCATGTTTTGCAAGGTCGAGCTTTTGGCACCACAAAATAATTGCATGACTTCCGTGGTCTTAATGCTGTTTTACCGTACGAGACTGGGTTGGCCATTTTATTGTATGATGCTGGTCCCAATAAATGAAATGTGATAAAGGAGAGCAGAATTATTTATGGGCACCAGCGCGGCCGCAAAAATGACTTGCAATCCCGGTTATTGCCCGCCGCCCCAACAAAGAACAACTGGTGGCTCTCACTCAGAGGGGCCATCTAAAGCAAGTGAGCGGTTCGCAAGGGTTGGCAGGGCCTATGAACTGGATTTTTTAAGCGCCCTGTAGTAACGCCTTTTCGCTTCGCTATGGAGTCGCGGAGAGTGGCGACAAGTCCCCTTCTAGCTGGGGGCTGTGCTACTTGAAAAGAAAGGACGACCCATGTACCTACTTGGCGCGGAGTAGATAAATGACCCTGATTGCGGAGGGAAGGGGGGTGAGCCAATAGTGATGAACCGCGATTCCCTACCGCTCCGGTTTTCCTGCAAACAACTACCGTGCAGCAACAGCGAAAGAACTGGCGTTAAGTTTTTTCAACTTACATTCTTTTTTGAAAAACTTTGTTGTTGCAAGGGCTTTTTCAGGATAATATTCACACGACAGCGAAGAAAAAAAAACTTCGGCATCGGACTAAGCAGGCAGCCGCCAGGTTCCCTGATTGTTCGCCGCACCCTCTGTGGATAACATAGCCTTCCCATAAGGCTGCAGGTATGTACAGTTTCGCATCTCAAAAAGGCGGAGGACCACCGCCGTTTTCGAGGAGATCCCGCCCGCCCCCGCCCACCGCGCTGTCGCAGCATGGGGGTTTTTGCCATATAGGGGCATTTTCCATGAATTCTGCTTTTTTCTTATCACTAGTTGGATTCACGCTAGTGATGAGCTCCATAGCTTCATATATTTTGGGAGGCAGGCTCAGCGCCTCTGAATGCAAGCCAAAAAGCAGTTTATGGCTAACCAAGCTGGGCGGGGGCAGCATCTCTTTACAAGCGGGTGAACGCAATCCTCTCGTTTTTTGACCTGCGAAATTAAAAGTACATTCCACCCTTACGTCAAAAGCCTGCGATATCTAAGGGACCAAAGATGTAGGAACATCACAATGAACGCGGGCCCGTTTGGCCTTTTTAAAAAGGCAGCTTCCTTTTTCCGACTTTGGCTTGAATTCCATCAAGAGCTGTATAAATCCTGCAGTTTGTCTGAAGTTTCCGCCGCCCGAGGTGGAGGTAGTTTTGATACCGGACAGTTTTTCTTACGAAGTTTGGGGGTACGTGGTTTTGGACCCTTGGTTGCCGGAGGGTATCTTTTGCCGGCTTAAACGTTGGTTTACTTTGATGATAAACGGTGAAGTTACCTATGAGGCAACATTCGAGCCAAATCTATGAGGATGACTGGCACGTTCCGCGTAATGTCCGCAGTCTCTTTTTTTTGAAGGGAAAGCGGGGTAGAGGAGAAGGTGCGAGGTGAAAGCTTGCGGATGACAATAAAAAAAGTGAAATGAAAAGGAATTTATGTAGATTAAAGGATCGGCATATTACAATCTCGTCATACTTTCTAGTTAACTAATTCAAGAAATGTGCGACAGTGCCACACCCTCCCTTGTTACCAGCTACATGAGGTTCAGTCGCTTTGCAGAGGGAGAGTTTAGCATTTATGGAGCACCTCGATGCGCACGCACTCTATTTTCCGCCTCTGACGTCGTTCCGGTTTCTGAGATAACCATTCTGCCCGAAGCTTAGCAGAAACAAGAAGGACGTCTCCTATCCCCGCTCCACTGTTCACAGCATTCTTGAAAAAAATGGCTTTTGCCCGGTTCTGTCCGAACCTATTTTGCGGTCTCCACAGGGGGACATGTGGTGAAGGTCGATGCGTAACAGCTTATTGTTAGGACGAAAAGTAGATTTCATACGAAAAACCAGACAGGAAACTGAACATGTCAAAAGCCAGAGCCCGTTCCAAAGCGAGTTCACCACTCCAAGAAAACAGCTCTGGTTTTTCTCCAGCTCCACCGACCGCATGTACTATGTGATTCTTCCGGAAGGTACTGCTGTACACCATTAATATTATGTGGGCAGCTACGCCCGAGCTGGCACCCTGAGTTCTAATTTCACATCGTCCTGGATAACACCCGTCGATGTCACGCGAAGGCGATAAGGTACGAGCTGGAGAAGCTTGAAACCAACTGCCTGTCCCATACTTTATATTCGCCTAACCGTAGCCTATCGAGGGCAAGGTGTCCAACAACCTCAGGACATCAAGCGTGTGGTCGATGACTGGACCGCGTCTCGGCTTCCTTCCTTCTTGGGGAGAAGTACCGATAGTCTGCCCTAGTACGGTAGAGAGACATTGTGGCTGCTAGAGGGCCACGACGTCTGCCTAACGGTTGGGGGGGGGGTGGGAGGGTCGATCTTGACTACTGGATTTCCACTGCTAATGTTGTTATACGTGTTGAATAAAATGGCCGAATTTCTTCGAAATCCTCCGGACACCCTGACACACAGGAAAATAGGATAGCAGTCGGTTGAGGCCAGTCACAAACGTAGGAGTCTCTTCTGGATCTGCAAGTGGTCGAGCCAAGAGAAGCTCACCGAAAAGTAAGAAGTTCGTGCATGCATCCTGCCGCATCTTTGGCTGGTGGCCGTTAATACGATATCGGTAAGGGCACGCACGTAGCCAGCTATGATGTTAAGACGGTATCTAAGTTCCTCTGCCAGCATGACACGTACTTTTGCGTTCGGCGATATTCTTTCCCAAAGGCCTTATTGGCACGTGATTCTTCTTAAAGACAGCGCCCGCGATGGACTTTGGCAGGTTTCAGGGGTCACATTTGCTAGAACAGGTGGCCAATGAAGCACTAATCAAAAAAGCAGGAAAAAGGTGTGGAAGAGCGTGAAATAAGACCCTATGAAATTTAAGGCATGTGGACGAGTTTCGCAAACTTCTGGTGAGTTCTCCAATACACGTCGCCGCCTCGGAACTCTAGAAATTCAGCGTATATCAATGCCAGCAAGCATTGATAACTGTCAACCAGTCGGGGCGGGATTAACAGGACAGGAGGCGTCAGCCCGGCTCTGTTGACTCCGCCCTCGTCAACCAATCGATTTCGAGCCGCAAGAGTGGGATTTCTGCTGTGATTGCGGACTCCGCGTTCGTTTTCAATGGAGGGTTTTTTCACTTTGGTTGATCGCGGACGCTGCCTTTAATTGGTCTAATGCTAGCAGGGTGCCATATAGTGGGGAAAATGGCGAAAAAAGAAGTGAAACGGTCAAAAACCTGCGAAGAAAAACCTTCGTCCTTAATGACAATTTCGGACGAGTTTTCCGTAGACATCTTGCCAATAACCGCTACGGTGGGTACGGCTGCATGTACGTTCCCATATATCCATGCAGCACCGCAGCCGCTTCATACCAATCTCTTCGCTTCATATTTTACTTTGCAAATAAAGCAATACGAGCGTCAGGTACGGTCGTCCATTTGTGGGCGGGCGGGCGTGGTGGGCGCTCGGGTCGTAATGTTGTAGCTCGATATGGCCCTTCCCTTCTAAGGGTGCCTCCCTCAGAAAAGGCGCTACGCAGCACCTGCTTAGGGTCGCGGAATCCTGTCCTGCCAGGCGGTATCAGTCCTACTCTTCTTAGAGATTTATCGTGCCAACTGCCTTTAAACTTCCCCGGAAGCAGGGCACGCCAATGCGTTGTGATTAATTTCTCCTAGATACGATTCCCCCTCTGAAAAGGTCTCGATACGATCCCCCTCCCGTGTCGCTCTAATTCCGTAGAAGCGGACCAGATCAGCAGCGGACAAACAAACACCGAAAAATGGAAGATCTGCGAAAATAAACGACAAAAAAGACGCGACGTTAATCAAGGATAAATATGAGAAACACGATGAAAATGAGCCATAATAAATCATAAATAAATTAAGAAAAGTAATAAATTATAAATGAGCATCAAAAGACACAAGGAAAGAAAGAAAATGCGGGAAAATGCAAGTGCCAGCACTTGAATATTAATTGTTCGCGGTCATTCAAAGGTGAGCGCGCTTTGTGCTGTGGTATTGGAGCGAGCTATTTCACGGTTCGGATGCAGTCTCAAGCCAAGCACTCCGAAAGTACCCTTCGCTTGAACATCCATAACTTCCTTCAAAGAGCAGGCTGTGGAGCACCTGGTTGACACTTATTACCTGAGTTTAAGCGATTTCAAAAAAGCTCTTTTCAAGGATTTCTCTCCGTTGTGATCCCCTTGTGATCATTGGGGGTCATTTATAAGTTTACGTGTTGCATTGCCATAAATATCTTCATGCAAGCCATACAGGAACTTAAGAAGGTTTCTACTTTTGCAGCAGGACCTTCTTTATGCCAAGGCCTCTATTCAAAATCCCGCCGTTGATGATCTTAGCAGCCCTTTCGAACCAATAAGAAAAACCACCCTCGCGATGGCCATATAACTTCCACTTCGTTTGTAGACTGTTGCTACTGAAGCACATGCTTTCATCAAGGGTATCAGGTTCATAGGGCGCCGATTGGCAACACCTCTGTAATGCGGCATGCACAGGACCCTCGCGCAGAGGTATTGGGGAACGTGCAACTTCTAGGTAGGGTTTTCTCCGTGCCAAGTGATGTGGGCTCCTGCGACCAGAAAGGTTGGTATCTATTTATCATTGACCTCGTGTGGGGCTGCATCTCTAGTTTCTCCCAGGTATGGTGACAAAGAGAAGAGAAGTCGTTAACCGGCGTGCGACGTCGCGCCCGCAAATGACGATGGTTCCAGGTAGTAGATGGCGACAACAGGCAATTCAGAACCGAAAATAGTCATGAATGTCTACAATGACGGGGTCTACATGAAGTTCGGTGCTCCAATCGACAGGTTAATACGAGTTAAGAAAACGCCGCGCCCATCGAGCGGCGAATTACGATTCTCATGCCCGTCTCCCCCGTTCCCCACTTCTGCGCTGGCAGGTTGCTTCTGTCTTGCGTGTGTCTCTTCAGGGGTTCTTCACATGGATAAGTCTTTCATCATTGAAGCTGAACGACATCTGGGTATCGCTGCACCCTCACTTCAGAAAGGTCCCCGCGCTTACGACCCTCCCCCTCTCCTCGAGGTCAAATATGACCCCCTGTTGTGCTTATCACAACGATGGCATGCCCTGCCCAGAAGGCGCTCCTAATCCATTACTTCTGGTCTTCCAGACCGCAGTTAGTTCCCCATTTTGGAAGCTTCGGAAACAGACTTTTGCTGTGTTGTAAGAGACAGTGGCAGGACCCATCTACACGTATGTTATCTACCGCGTTTTTCCCTTGCTTTCTGAATTCGTAAACAGAAGCAATCAAACTTGTAACGATTTTCCGTGCCATAGTCGTAACGCAATACTACGAAAACAGTGGTATATGTGGACATAGGTCAGTTCGTTTTCATTGGAAAATTCAGAGC
>MU922614.1:0-10448 GCA_036418165.1 Cooperia oncophora
GCGAGAACGCATTTACCGTGCGGGTTCTGGCACCAAAACTGGTCGATAGCTCCGGGAAGGCCTACCGACTAGTTCTGGCGCCAGCGCCTGGACCTGCCTAGTGTTTCCTGTGGCGCGGCAGTCTAATCACCAAGTTGCTAGCACATTCGATGATTTATGCGTTGACTGTACGGCACCGACAGAAGCTGTGTAGGCTCTGACGTTTTCAAATCAGAAGGATATACTTTTGACTGGAGGTCTGAAGTATCCCTGGACAAATTTTTAGCCAAACCGACATTTCGAGCCAAACATCGAAAAGTTGAATCGATGGGTGAAAAACGTTAAAACTGCCAGTAAACAGGACACTGTCAAGGAAAGCCATACGTAGATACTTACAAGAAGTTCACGACGACAAATAATGCGTAATTACGATATTGTAATTTAATAGCTGGCCGTTTAATTAATCACATTACTTGTTTAATTGAGTGTCTATTTATGTCCAATTATACTATTACTGATTAGCCGTTGTCACTGCTAAATGATCTATCAATTATCAAAAATTCTTGCTAGCCGTTCCAATGAATAATTGGGATTTTTTTTGTTATGAAGAGTCAACTTCGCTACACGAATTGAATTTTTAAGCATACACGGCGATGATGGCTTGGGTGGGTATAGTGTTACCTCATGTTCCGGCAACCACTAATGCATAAATTTTGCCTCTCTGAGTGATCGGCCAGATTTCCACCGACTTTCTCACGCATGTTGACATTTGATTTCTCCCGAATACATGCATGTATATTGGAAAGCAGGGGCGACGACAAGTCAAATGAAAGACGATGATGTCAGAGCGTTTTGGCGCAGGGTCGAGCTTGGCACATGTGGAGTCAAATCTGCAGATTTTGATATTTTCCACAGAACGGGAAGATGTTCTACGTATTACTGGCACCCACCAGCGCCGATGGTGCTTGTCTTAATAGGGCATGTCATCGTTGTATAAATCGCAGCGGTAGGGCCGTATTTGGCCTTGGATTTTTCTAACTGTCGGTTTCCTCACTTCATCCCCCCCACCCGGATTCTGAGCAAATTTTATAAGATTGCACAGAACTGCAACGTGGGTGATGAGGCATCGTGAGGCAAGGTTTGGCGTCTCGCCAGCATCTTCTCCACAAGTTTTGAAGCGGCTGGTTAGCGCAGACACACAAGAGTGGCTCGGAATCGCCTGTAACGAGGCAAACATGATATGGTCTCGAAGGAAAGGAAAAAGAAACGGACGGAGCGCCGCGAATTCTAATCCGCGACCCGCCCACCATTCCAGTAACCTGTAGGTATGGATTCGTAGGGGCGTAACCGAAGGAGTTGTATATTGTATGGGGAGAGGATATGGGTTCTTGCAAAACTTCACGGAAAACCGAGATGTGCACTGCTTAAACGATGACCCCTGTTTAAAATTACTATGTAGAACTGGAATTAAAGTGGCACGATAAATTCCCAAAACGCGTGGGATTAATACGCCTAGCAGGGCAGATTTCGGCGCCACTGAGAAGGCGGAACCTTTCGCAAGAGAAAGCTACCCCACTAGGGACCTATTAACCTGCAACATCCGAAGGCGCCACGCGTCATCATCGCCACACACTGTCGACTTGCGAAGAACAATATGAAGCGAAGGGATTGATATGAAGCGCTGCGGTGCTGCATGGATATATGAGTACATACATGCAGCCGTATCTACCGTAGCGGTTATTGGCACGACGGCCAGAGGGAAACTCGTCCGAAATGGCTTGACTGAAGAGAACAAAAGGTTTTCTGCAGGTCATTCCCTGTTTCACTTCGTTTTTTTTCGACATTTCCCCCACTGTGTATCCCCCTGCTACCATTTTAGACCCAGTACCAAATTACGGTGCCACATGCCTTTGAGAGCGATGGGGCAACCGTGAGTGGATCTTCTTTGTGGAAGGAGCCTCCTCGGAAGAGGCCATATTGGTGGTGTCCCACGGTCTGAGTAGTGACATCGCCCGACAGTTGAATGATCTTGGGTAGCCTCGGCAGTTGTGATCGCCGCTAAGAAGAAAAGTAGTCTTCAAAGTTTATTCTAAAAAAACCTGACGTAGCAGCTGCAGCAGGAAAAAAGTGCTGGACAGCTGGCCGAGAACACAGATATCGACACACATAGTAAAACATGATTAAAAATTTGGGAATTTTTTGGAGAATTTACAAGGCACTAAATGTTAAGTGTTCCGCACACTATGGAGGAACTTAGCACTCATAGAGGAGAGAATGAACGGATGTTATGGTTTTCAACGGAAACGTTCTAAGGCCATGGGGTACGTGACAGGAGAATCGCAATTTGCCGCGCTTAATGGCGTCGCGTGCGACGCTTCAGCAAGGCGATGTTTCCAAGGTAGGAAGCGACAACAGGCAATGTAGAATCGAAAATAGTCACAGATAGTTCATAGCCGGTTCTCCAATCGACAGGATGGCGCGAGTTGAGAAAACGTCGCTTCCATCGCCGCGCGCGGCAGAGCGGCAAATTACGACCCTCTTGTCCGTCTTGCCGAGGCTATGGGTGAGTATTCGGAGGCGAAACTTTGTCCGGGTGCGTCAAATCAACACTGGCTGACAGTTCGTGAAAATGAGTGCTTATAGGCAACAACGGCGTCTTAGCCGTAGAGAAGAAAGAGACTTGCCAGCAGGGATGAGTTCATGGAATATCCTCGTTTTGGAAGGTGGTAAAGGTTTGTAAGGTGACGTTGCTGAAGTCCAGGTGAAATGGCGAAAATTTCGGGAGGGAGCAGAAATAAGCGGTCTTTCAATGGACGAACCGCTGTTGTGCCTTTAGGTTGCCGGTTTGTCAAAACAAATGCGGCTTTAAGAAAATCCATCATAAAAAGGATTGACGGAATCTCGTGGGAGTGGCAGCTCGACGCTGGATGAGAGTGAAGAAAAATGAGTGAACGTCGACCGACTTGCGAACAGCTGTGGTACTACTTCCCATGGTACTTCGAGATTCCTACATAACTTATCGAGGGGGCAGTCATAATTATATTGAAATATCAGTATCGGATATGAAGCTTTCGTTGATAAATCTGGCAATTATGGCAGTATTGGGTCGGCCCATACGCAATGGCGTTTTTTTCACTCTCGAAATATTTTTTTTTTCTTGAAGTTTCTCTTACGTCTACTAATATTTAAGTGCTCAAAGTGGAGTGTCAGGTCGACGAATGAGCATTTTCGATAGCCTCTCTTTTCTGCCTTTAATTAAAAGCTCAAAGCACAGGTCCAGTTGCTAAGCATACAGCTAAGAGGCTATGTCTAATAGAACTGCTTACAACGGTTCAACTTTTTCAGAGGTTTCGATTTCGACCTCACAGACAAGCATCGTTTCGATTTCGACCTCACAGACAAGCATCGAACCTAATGTCTTATTGAGTCCAACGGAGAGTTTACTATATCACCTCATTCAAGGAGATTTTTGCCAAAGAATGGGGAATCATTAGGGGTCATGAGAGGCTTCTTATCCATCATCAAGGCTTCCACCCGTCCGTTGATTTCGGTGTGGGGTTGGGGAGGTGGGGGGGGTGGACGGGTAGGTTCGGAGTCAGTAGGACGGGTTCTCCAAGCAGTTGCTCCTCCAAGAGGGCCCCATAGCGATACGCTTTTGCTATTTCCGATTCGGCAATCTCGCCGTAGCTTAACAAATTCGAGCTGTCAATAAGGAAGCATCTTCCCTTGGTCGTAGCATATCGAGGGCTCCCCAACTTTGTGATCATACACACCGCGAGGGGGGGGGGTACACAAGTGATTTGCCCGCGATGGAGGGGGGGGGGGGTCGCATGGCCCATGTTGAAGTGGAGAGAGCGGTGATACACGGTAAAAGTTAAAAGAAGCTCAAAAGGGACGATGTAGATGACAATAAATAGAACTAGGCACTATCGAACTATTCCTAGGCCAAGAACTAAAAAAATATTGCTGAAACTTTTTCCTCCTTCCTCACAAAAAACTTCAAGACACTTCGCCCACCAACTCCTCATCTGGTCTAGATAAATCCCAATCCACTAATCCGCAAAATCTAGAAAAGAATCCATTGCAAAAGCTACCTATGAAACCGTAGAAATTGAATCCTGAGCAATTTCCTCACAACAAAATCAAACTCAACAAAACAAAATCAACTCAACAAAACAAACAATCAAAATAATTCCAATCAATGGATAAAGAAAAAAAAAATCACGGGGAGGCCAGCTGGGAACCGGAACTATGGATTACTTTTGAATTTTGGCTGTTCGCGGTCAGCGCGCTCATACAAGCTCATTGGTGCGCGCTATTTTACGGCTGACGCTCAGTTTCAAGCCAAACACGTGAAAAGTACCCCTCATTTGAACACCCATAACTTCGTTGAAAGTGAAGCTATCGGAGAGGGGTAAGTGGGAATGAGTAGAGCTAGGTTGGCTCTTGTCACCTGAATTGAGCGATTTCAAAAACGTTCCGATTCCAGAGATTTTCCCCGTTGTGATCATCGTTGTGATCCTCTGTATTAATCATTTTGCGAACGCGCTTACGTTGCTTTGGTACGTCCCATGCAAGCTCACTAACACGGCTTTCGTAAGAAAAAGAATTGTGCCGGAAGCTTGAAGATTTCTACTTTCCAGCAAGGCTTTAATTTTCTTCCTAGGCCTGCTATTCGAAAAAAATTCCCCGTTGTGATCATTTCGTGACCACCCCCACCACACACGAAAAATCAGCCCCTCCGAGGCCATGAAACCTCCAGTTGGCTTGAAGACTTTGGTATGCTTCTAGGTGGTTCCACAAATTCCGAAATGGAGACTTCAACCTGGAAGATCAGGGACGCGGTCGGCCATCGGAAGTTAAAGACGACGAATTGAAGGCACAGATAGAAGCCAACCCAAGAGCATCCACAAGGGAAATTGCTGAAGAGCTGGGAGTTGACTTCGGAACTGTAGCACGTCATTTGAAGAAAATTGGGAAGGTAAAAAAACTTGACAAGTGGATCCCGCATGAGTTGACTGAGCACCAGCAATCTCGTCGTCTCGAAGTCTGTTCGTCTCATCTTTTGCGGAACAAAAACGATCCTTTTCTGCAACGCATTGTGACGTGTGACGAAAAATGGATTCAATACGACAATAGACGACGGTCAGGACAGTGGTTGGATCACGACGAAGCTCCTAAACATTTTCCAAAGCCGGAGTTGCACCAAAAAAAGGTCATGGTGACTGTTTGGTGGTCTACAGCCGGTTTGATCCACCACAGCTTCCTGGCTCCAGGAGAAACCATCACAGCGGAGAAGTACTGTGAGGAAATCGAAAAAATGCACCAAGAATTTAGCCGGCATTAATCAGCAGAAAGGGCGCGATCCTACTCCATGACAACGCCCGACCGCATGTTTCATTGATGACAACAAAAAAAACTGATGGAGTTGGGATATGAAACTCTCGACCATCCTCCATACTCACCAGACCTTTCCCCTACGGATTATCACTTTTTCAAGCATCTCGAAATTTTCTTACGCGAGAAATGCTTCCGAAACCAAGACGACGTAGAAAAGGCATTCAACGATTTCGTCGATTCCAGAACTCCAGAATTTTATGCTGCCGGAATATCTAAACTGCCTTCTCGTTGGCAGAAATGTGTTGATTCTTTTGGTCGTTATTTCGATTGAAAAGCAACACTTTGAAGCGAGTTATGATATTTCAAATATTTGCTTCAAAACGGTCACTATTTTTGCCGCGACCTAATAGCAGCCAAACCGGGCATGCACTCCAGAAAGGTTCTACTGTCCCGCCTCGGGATGCAAAGGGTAGGCTCTTGATGAGTTGCCCTTAAAAGAACATGCGAGGGGTCCACCGCTACCATTCGTGCCGCTCAACTCCAGAAACCCTCGGGAGCTGTTGGAGGAAAATGACCGAGACTAGCTTCGGCGACGTCAGACCTCACGCTGCTATGGAGACTTACTAAAAAATTTAGAAGCAAGGCTGGGGAACCATAACCCGCAAACCATATTCTGCTGGCACGAGCCCCTACAATTACCACCTGTTCTTCTTCTTAACGCTTTCTTAGCTGAGAAAACTATCAGCAAGTTCAATGACACCGCCGAGAGGTCGCCGACTTGTTTGACTCGCAGCCTACACATTCTGGAAGAAGGGGATTGCTAACCTGCCTACTAAGGCAGCGTTCAGACTTCGCGACGGCAGCGCTTCAGTCGCGCGTTCGACGCGATCGATGCAGTCGAAAGCATGCGCATCGATCGCGTCAAACGCGCGACCGAAGCGCTGCCGTCGCGAAGTCTGAACGCTGCCTAAGTGGAGCACCTAGTGGTA
Organism: Cooperia oncophora; assembly: GCA_036418165.1. NCBI lineage: Eukaryota > Metazoa > Nematoda > Chromadorea > Rhabditida > Trichostrongylidae > Cooperia > Cooperia oncophora. The sequence continues at coordinate 6,309 of MU922614.1, forward strand.
AAAGTGCCTGTTATATTGCTGATTAATATCTATTCTGCGTGGAGCCAGAAAATAAGAAAGAAAAAATCGCAACAAAGGCAATATGTTCTTTGCACATTCCTGTTACAAAATTGAGGTAATCGTATAGTTTTGCAAGCGGTTAGAACGCGTAATACGTAGGGTAATTTGTATTATTATATAAGCTTCCTTTTTTGAACGAGATGGCTTGATATTAGGAATTAGTGGCAACTTCCGAAGAGGGATGAACAACACCGAAAGTTTTATCTTTTTGTCCCTCACGGGAAAAAACTTTTCTCAGGCTATCGACGAACATTGAAAGAATTCTATTTATGAAACAACCACTTCATATAATACCAGAAAGTTTATTTTTTATGATTAGTAGCGTTTGACTTTGCTGTAACATTGAGTTGTTGTTGCTGAGTATTTTTACACGCAGACGATTCTCCATGGAGGTTTTTGTGAGCCGCCGTTCCCTGAAAGCATCAATATGAAATTTTTTAAGTCGAAGGTAAAGGTACTTCAGGTGTCACACCTTGCCTAGCCTTGCCACGTCTCTTCAAAGGCTGAGAATGGGTTTGCGCCCCGTCTGTCGCGGGGGAAGACGTGAACAAACACCTATGATGTGGCATAGTGGCCCCGTTTTTCTACTACTCGGTACTTCGACCTTACGCAGTACCCGTCACTGCCCTGACCACTATGCTCCCCCATCAGTACAGCCGATGACCTCACAACCAGTCGGGGCAGTTTCAAATGGGTCCCACGGCGTATTCACCATTGGTTGTTTTGTTCCTGAAGTTGATCCTCAACCGATCACAATTGACAGAGCGACGCAACCGGAGGTGACCCTCGCCCTCCTGGTACCGCCCCTACTGATTGCAAGTTTACCAACTGTACATACACTGTAGGATAGCCATTGATTTTGCGCGCCCAATCCGATCCTCTTCGCTCATACTCGGTTATAGCACGGTGAACTGTAAAGGTTCCAAGAGCTTCGGAATGAAAACGCACTTTTTTCACTTCTTTTGCATTTGGTCGTGTGGATTTCAGAGCTTTTTTGCTGCTGCCTATCCTCACTTTGACGCTCTTCTTCATTCTTGGAATTGAGGACTTGGATTTGTCGGATCTAGGCGTTGCGGCTTTAGATTTGTCGGATCCAGGCGTTGCGGCTTTGGCTTTGTCTGCTCCTAGGCGATGCGGCTTCGGGTTTCTTGGATTTGGGAGTTGAGGCCTTGGACTTCCCGGATCTGAGACTCGCAAGCTTCGATACTACGGATCCTGCCTTCAAAAATGCCGATCCCATTTTCTTTATCCGCACAGAAGGAGTTTCTCTTTCAACAGCATTTTCTTTTGTTGAGACATGTACCTGCGCCACATTTTCTTTGAGATGGTCTTCTTTGAGATGGTCTTCTTTGAAAAAGCTCATCCCAGCCAACTCCCTCTGTTCCTCCCGTTCATCCCCCTTCAGTCCATGTAACGTCCTCGCGTCCAGCCACGTTGCGTACGGTCAACTTTGAGTGAGGGAACCTCTTCGTAACACGCTTTCTGAAACTCAGAAAATTTTCTGTATGTTGAAAATCACCAGAGCCCTTGAACCGTATGCTTTCAGCATCAGTAGTACGATACCTATTGATTGACGTCTAGAACCAGGAAATGATTGTGTGGTGACCGCTGACCAGGGAAGTCCGCCAGAATTGAGTGAAAACAGCGATTGTGAGTGAGTGAAATAGAGTATGGCGCGATAGGAGCATGTTGTATAGTGTGAGACAGCGGTGCCAACATATTCCTATCCCAACTGCCATAGTCCTGGATTTTCCAACAACTTGCCACTTTTTCCAAGTTTTGCCAGTGTTCCCCCAGTAAACTGTTGTTGAACCGTGGATCGTTAAGCGCTAATTTCAATGGACAGAAACACGGCTGTCTAGTTTTCTTGCAGCGGCGTCAACTGGTGGGTGTTTTAGCAAGTGAAACGGAAAAGATCGTGAAAGATTTACAAAAGTAAAATTTTATCAAGACTCGGAAAACACCGAATACGACCTCATCCACCAGATACGACCCCTCCCAAGCGAGCAATTGTGAGCCCTACTAAGGTCTTCCCTATGTTGTTGCACCCCGCCTCGAATACGTTGGCCTTCCGCGAAGTAGCATCGCTGTCATCACTGCTTTGCTCCCCCCCCCACCCCCCATTAGTACAATCAGGATCCCTATAGACGATGCGACGGGGCGTGGATTGAGGGCTACTAAGACGCCTTTATCAGCAATGATGCCATCCTGAGTCTACAGCGATTTGTGGGGAAGACTGTTCTGGCTGCACTCCAATTCTCACGCCTTCGCACGCCCTGTCGTTTCCAGGGATTACGACTGTACACTGTAGGGACAACTTGAACTTAATCCCTCTGAACGCTCGATCTCAGTTTTTGTCTGCATTCCCTCGTTTGAATGTCACTCTACGGCAGGGCACATCGTTGTTGGGGAATCCCCAATAGGGGGGGGTCGTATTTGGCCGCCAGGAGAGGGGGGTCGTATTTGGGCTGGAAAAATTTATTTTGATAGTTGATTTTTCTCGCTTCATGGACGTTGTAAGGGGGGGGGGTCGTACTTGGTCATTTTTGGGAGGGGGGGGGTCGTATTTACGTTTTGGCGTTGTAGGAGTGGTGGTTTTTGTGATTTTCCTGTTTCGTGAGCTTCCGCTTCCCGCTCGACGTTCGAGTGAGGGGGGACAGAGGGCTGGAGCAAAAAAAGGGGAGGAAGGGCGTCGTACGGACTCTACTAAAATCTCCAACCAATGATGTGCCGTGCTCTGAGGTCATTATGTCCTCAGACGGTCCACTTTTCGCACACGATAAGTGGTTTACCCACCCCGGAGTCCCCTCCCTTTGAAAACCCCATAACCTGGCTCGCCAAATGTTTCTTGCACATTTCGATGTTTAGTCAGCGTTATCCTTCATCTGTCTGCGTCACAGGGTTTCGCAACAGGACCATCCCCAAAGTTCAAGATGTCACGTAACCCTGTAAGATAGTCATGATTCGGCGCGCATCCATTCCGACATCCCTTACCCACAAACCTGCTGCTAGCACAGTTGAATTGTGATTTTTTTTTTGAAGAAGCTCAAAGTGGAAACGCACTTCTTTCACTTCTTTTGCATTTGGTCCTGAAGATTTCATAGCTTTCTCGCTGCTGCCTGACCTCACCCTGACGCTTTTCTTCTTCGTTGGCGTTGAGGATTTGGACTTTCCTGATCCAGGAGCTGCTGCTTTGGAACTTTTGGATCTGGGAGCTGAAGCTTTGGGTTTTCCGGATTCGAGATTTGTAAGGTCCGATACCGCGGTTCCTGCCTTCGGAGATACCAATCCTATTTTCTTTTCCCGCGCAGGAGAAATTTGCCTTCCGACGGCATTTTCTTTTGTTGAGACAGATACCTGCATCTCATTCTCTTCGAAAAGGTCTTCTTGGGTTAAGTTCGTCCTAACCAACTCTCTTCGTTCCTCCCGATTATCTCCTTCAGTCCATGTAGCGTCCTCGTGTCCATCACGTTGTGTACGGTCAACATCGAGCGAGGGAGCCCCTTCGTAACTCGTTTTCTGGAACGCGGAAAATTATTATGTATGGTGATAACCGCTCAAGCCGGACCTATCATTGATTTGAACGCTTCTAGTTTCAGTGAATTCGATACTTTGATGCCTAGAACCTGGGGACGAATCAACGCTGACAAAACCCCATGAACATCCCTTTCGCCCAGGTTTCGAACATAGTAGCTGGCGACAACAGGCAATTCAAAATCGAACATAGTCATGAATGTCCACCATACAGGGTCTACATGAGGTCCGGTGCTTCGATCAACAGGTTCGAGTTAAGCAAACGCCGCGCGCGGCGGAGCGACAAATTACGAATCTCTTGCCCGTCTACCGGAGGCCTTTCGGGCGGGTTATTTCTGGTTTGTTCCTCAACTTTGTATTACATACCGCCTCGGCATCAGTATTTTACGTGCACAGCTTGAAATTTCTGGAAACGAGGCGTGCATTCTAGGCGTAGTCTATTGAACTCCGGGTCTGCGTACCTAACGCCTACGTGGTGGCAGCGACATAGGATTGCTTTGGTACCCAAGAAACCGGTGCAACCAGTGAATCAGACACTCCGAAAGC
>MU922635.1:5050-18230 GCA_036418165.1 Cooperia oncophora
CATGCTTGCGTACTCTTTCAGCTTCTTCTAAGCGAGTGGATGCGTCATCAGAATCAGAAAACTGTAGTTCAGCATTCGTTTGCAACTGCGTACGATGACCAATTTGTACTCGATCATGGATACAGTTGTCCCGTCATTGTCTCCGTAGAATAGCCCTCGGTGCACGGCCAAATGCTCGGACGGTCCGTGTGAGAGCTCCGAACAGCTCTCGACCGTTGGCATGAGACTGACAACATTCCGTGTTTAACAACATTCCTTGTTATGAGTGACGCTGATTTCTTGGTAAGGTGCACAGCTGGGTCCACTTATATGGGATTTCACATGTAGACCTAGGCCTTCGGTTGTTCTAGTGCAATACTCTTCGCTCCGGTTTGAGTGGGCATCGCAAGTCATGACGTTAGTCGGTACGAGTCGGTATGAATTGCTTCTGTGGTTTCAATTATGTTTTTGATTTCACGTGAATCGTCAGCATGTGGGCATTGTGCGGTGTGAAGCTTGATTTTGAGGTATTCTCTTATGCCATCTGGCACCGATAAGAGATTTTCTGCTGTTTTTGAGCAGCCGTTGTACATCTTCTCCCAACCTTTTTTGAATTTTTCATTATTCACTTTCCTGTTTCTCCCATGCAACTTAGAACATTTCATCATTTTTTCTGTAGCCCTCCGTAGACCTTTTTAGTCCGTGCACCGTGACAGCTAAAACCGCGGCGTAAATACCTCTGCGAGGCAATCGTATGAATATTCTTGCGAGAAAAATTGAAAAAGTAAAGAAGAAACCAGCAGTCAATGCTGTTTACCGTAGAAAACTTTCATGAAACGTCTCCCCTAACCTGATGTTCTCCCCTTTACATCCGCAGATCAACGATGATGCCAGGGGATGCAGTTGGGAAGCTCTACTCTCAAAGCTTCTATCCAGGGTGGTTCAACCCTCAAGTCGCTGGGCTGGAACAACCTCTTCCTGGGCAGTAGACGTTCATCGGATTATACGGGATTTATCTTCAAATTTTCTACACGAATTAACTCATTGTAGAAACTGAGGAAACCCTCATTAACAAATAGAACCCGAATGTGGCAACAAAAGGAAACTGCCGTGCAAGCAAAGGGATACTGAGCTCTAACAAAATTGCGGTAGCATGCGCCAGGGAGATGTCGGCTTAAATTACAAAGGGGCGTCGAACACATAGATACGAATAGAAAAAGGTTCAGTAGACGGTAAGAAGGAGAATTGTGGGCTGGCGAGGAGCAAATGAACGGAAGAACGGGCACAGGGTGTTCATGTTTACGTGACATCTTGAACTTTTGTGCATGGTCCTGTTACGAAACCCTGTGACGCAGACGGATAGAGGCAGCGGCTGCCAAAGCATCGAAACGTGCAAAAAACGTATGGCGAGCCAGGAAAACGGTGTGAGCGAAACTCACAACGGCCATAGAGTGCCATGCGGACGAGATAGTGCAGAGAAAAAGAGAAGATCGACGCGTTCAAAGGAATTGAGTTCGTTGTCCGTAGAGACCGGTGTTTATATTCGAAGTTGGCGCGCAATTCCGTTTTGGGAGATCTTGAGCGCGATGAGTGTCGCGTAAGTAAAGTGATGATCAATATCGGTAGAGCGGAATTGTTTTATGGAAAAATGTGTGCATCAAAGCGCAGAAGAACCACTGCATTAATCATTTGCAGCAGTCGCACGAAGAAATCATGCGACCCACATAATCGCCGCTTTCCATACCGTCCTCTGACTTTGTCTTTGTAACCACTATTATACCAATACTCAGGCACTTAGTAATCTATTGCATGAAATTTCGGAATCCTTGCAGATGTACAAAAACGGATATCGAATCTCATTTGACGGTCGTCTTGTTACACTGTTTAGTGCACCGAATTATATGAACTACAAGAACAATTCTTGCGTGCTAACAGTGTCGAAAAAGGTGCTCTAATGGGTAGAATATGATTTTCTCCATAGCTCGACAAATATTTATGTACATAAACACATGTACACTCTACTTCGCTTCGAACGGTTGGGCGTGTCGCCAAGTATGAGTATGTCCACCCCGTCGAAGCCGTTTCTCGTGCCTTCTTGTTGAGGCGGCATGGCCACAAAAGTACATATAGCTACATAAAGTCATACGGAAAGGTGATGTAAGCATACAATCAGTCATTGGCCGGCTACATAAACTGGTAGACGAACGAGTTTGCGCATTGCGCCAAACGTCAGCCGCAACTGACAACGCACACGCGTCCGCACTAAGTACACTGTACAGTTCATATCTGAGCATGGGAATGTCCACGGACGAATCGTAACTGCGAGATTAAGCAGCTGCAGGTGCAGTTGTATCGCATCAATGAGAGCATGCAACACAAGAAAAATCGGTCATCACCGCGGCAGCACAAGTAAGACTGTGGACATCTCCCTTCTTATGCCGAGATATGTATGGACTGTGAGTGGATGAGGAATTTGTTACCCTGGCTGTGTTAATCCGATTATTTCAGCTTCAACTCACATTTACCGTCTTCCGTTGTCGTTACTATCAGTTCGGTAAAAAGGTTAGAGTATAACTGTATCTCCGTTGTGAGAAAAGAAATGCCGCTGCAAGTAAAAGTCCGGGTCTAATTATTAATGTTGCAGAAAAAAGCAGCAAAGGAGAAGAAACTGAAAAAAGCAGTCGACAAAAAAGATTCTGATAGTGAACAAGATGTTGGTTTTTTTGAATCATCAGTGAGTCATTCTCTTCAAAACATGGGAACATGTTAACGAGTGGCAGAAAACAAAGAGACTAGAATCGTAGGATTCTACATTGATTGTGTCTAATACATTTTCCAAACTCAAAGTAAAACTAGGCCAACATGGACTTAGAAGAAAACTTATGAAAAGTTGGAAATAGAAATAAGCCCAAGTACACAAAGTCAATGTCAGATTACTAACTCGGGCCTCATACAAGGAAACAATTCTATTCAAAATAATCATGGGCTCATTCAATAGGAGGAATAATTACGCACGATGATGCTCTGGAAGGAATGTGAAAGAGACGATTTATGCTTCAAAACAGGCGAAAAAAGTAAAACGTTGTGATCAAGGAGAACCTCATAGCGTTTACCCTGAACACAAAAGCGTGTGTATGAAATAAAGGGTCTAATATCTGGTCACAGACTAGACTAGTACAGTCTGCTGGCTGAGTTGCACCCAATAAAATGGGGATGCTCGATAAGATGTGTTTGATGGTGTACCCTACCGAAGCACTGGAGTCATGAGCCAAATTTGACTGCCCTCGTCGTAGATGGAATATTGGCGTTCTTGTTCAGTGAGCCCAAAAGTCACTAATGCGCAGATGTTGGTAGTGGGTGAATTCAACTCAGGAGATATGTCATGGAGAGCTACAAGGCTCCACATCTTATGTTTGACTGGCGATCGCGGACGCTGGTCGTTAGAAAAATGTTTACTGCAATATCTATTGCCTTGATCTCGACTACCTGATCGAAACGGATAGCTACCGCATAATTAGCAGGAAAGTCCTCGTTGACCGTGCCTGATAGGTTCCAGCTGGGAAGGCATTCCGCGGCGAAAAATGTCGGGCTCGGATCCAGCAACCGTATACCATATGTGCGACTTCAGCTGTAGCGGTTGACGGAAAGCACTGGTCTGTGGCAGGCGCTATGACAATCTGGCCTTAGCCGACTTTACCCTCAAGAGCTTCTCATTCGCACTCGTTGAAAAAGAAGCCGCCCGCTCCCTCAAATTGGGGGCGGGCTGGAGAGAATGACGACATTTGCTCTACGGAGGGTCACAATGTTATTTTTTCACGAGACAGGTGTCACTTAGTGGATTTTGGACCCAGGGCACAGCATTCGATGGGGATTTTGGTCGAGCCTGTACGACCCCCCCCTTTTTTGGGGGTTCGGTACGACCCCCCCCCCCTTTTTTTTGCCGTTCGGTTTTTTCGCCTTAAATGAAACTATGAAACGCCCACTATGAAATTCTACTTGTATGAAGGTGCCCATACTAAATGGACGACTTGAAATCATGACATAATAGAACAATACAGAGATGATTGCAAACAAAAAACGGTACAATCGTATTATGAGAAACTCGTATGATGAACTTCTTCGATGGCCGTTTTGAAAACACAGCAATGGTAATAATAACAATATATCGCGATTAAATCCAATGAGCATTCGTTAACCTGAGGTGGACTCCCTCTCTGGGAGCGGCCATCAGCGACCACAGTGTTAACAACGTCTATTCCCAAGATTGAGGACGAAAAGAGAAAGTTAGGCTTGTCTCACTACGTAACAGTTATACAAACCGCCGTAAAAATGCATTACCCCGATTATTGGAGTACGGTAGCAGAAGCGCATGTAATTGCGGCTGTGACAGGAGATTATTCGGCAATTTTAGCCATGGAGCGAGAATTTCCAGCTGAGTTAGGTGTCTTTGAAGGACCATAACTTCCTCAAAAGCGGACCTGTGGGGAAGAGGAGACCGTACTCGTGTAGAGGAAGGTTTGCACTTCCTAAAAGTACTAAAGACTTTTTATGAACGTCCGCAAAATACAGAGATAATCAATCTGCCCATAGGGATTCGTTGGGGAGTGGTTTCAACCGAACAGGTTTGAATCAATATATTTTTTTTGTAACTCAACATTTCACAAATCTGAGAATGGTTTCGAGTGTTTGAAGATTTTCTCTTTCTAAAAACCTCTTGAACTGTTTCTGAAGCTCTCGGGATTCATGAGATCTCGCTATGGGGATTTCTTGAGGAACACTCCCAGCTGCGCGAAAAACCCGTTTCCTGTGTACCGTTTCAAGTGAGCGTGTTCGAATAGCCAGGAACGCATGCTAAACCGGCTATCCTGTGGTGGAGCAGGAGCAGGATATGGTTCGTTTAGCGCCGATCACGCCAACTTTGGATGCGCCGCGCACTGAGGGCCGCGCAGAGGTGATGGGATGGTGCAACTTGTGCGTAATGTCTGTTCACGCGAGCAAATGTGTCTATAAGGTTCAGGGAGGTCCATGGCGAGCCTGTGCACTTGTTTACAGTGTTTTCCGTTGCGTATGATGGAACATGTCCCTGTCAACGCTGCCAGATTCGTGCTCCGCCAATCGCTGACTCCGATAAAGGAGACCAACTGCTGGAAAACGTCTGATATGAACGATATGGTAGTCCTGTCGCTTGTCGAGAAAAAAACAGCGACCGCGGACACGCCATATCATTGGCAGCGAACCAGAGTTTGAGTTGTACTGTTTAGTCACCAACGGACTTACGAGATAATGTCGACTTATTAATATTTGCAGTCCATTTATCGCGTTAGAGTTTGATGAATGAAAAGTTTTGTACTATTTTTTTTTGCCAACAGCCGAGTTTCTCTACAAAGCCCAAGTTTTCGTTGTACAAGTTACTCAGCAGCAGTTGGACATTTGCGCTGCTCGTTACTGGCTGCCGCACCCACTACGACCCCCCCCCTCTCCTGGCGGCCAAATACGACCCCCCCCCTGTTGGGGATTCCCCAACCAAACGATGTGCCCTGTTGGACCAGATTTCCGGTAATACCCCCAAAAAAATTCCTCCAGTTTTTCCTTAGAATGCTGTCGATGTGGGAGCTCGACAAAGTCATCGAGCTCTCTCTGAAGGTTCAGAAGGCGAGCTCCCCCCCTCCCTTTATAATGGAACAATAAAAATAAGCCATCAAAAAATTTTTGTCTCAGACCAATTACGACCCCGAGACTTCCGATGTTTTTTAATGAGGTGACCTAATACTCGGCTGTATGAGAATGTGGCTATTATTCTTGAAGCCATATGATTTAGGAAGACCAGAAACCCTCCCCAAACCCTACATCAGAAATTCTTCGCCACTCCATGGAAAATGTGAGCATATATTCGATTTTCTCTTCATCTTTAATTTTCTCTACATCACCGGAAACTCGGTTAGAATTATTTTGCAAACGACTACTAACTGGCTCGAATTAATCGGACCTATCAAATTGTCTCTTACTCTATATATTTTGCTACGTCTGTTTCTTTGTTTGTTCGTTTGGTTGTTTGATTGCCTGTCCGAAAATTCGGTTCTACGTCTGTTTCTTTGTTTGTTCGTTTGGTTGTTTGATTGCCTGTCCGAAAATTCGGTTCTACCCGAAGAACACTTGTAGAGGTCGAGTCAACGGTGCGGTAGAGAGGGCATCGGACAAGGTCCACAGAGCACACATAGCCAACGCCAAGCACCGTCCACAGAGGGCGGGGCATGCTCCGAAATGTGGCGGGGCATTCTCCGAAATTTGGTGGTGTCGCTGAAAAAATTTATAATTCGGCTTCAGAGCGGCTCCGAGACGAGGAAAAGTGGAATAAGGTTAGCAAAGGGTTGACGGAGCAATGGAGGAGATGCGCCGGAAATACGCGGGGCGCACTCGCGATTGCTTCCCACAAAATTCAGTACCTCAATCCCGAGAGAATCCAGAGATTGCAAAGGTGTCCGCGGGGAAGATGACATCTGGCGAGAGTAGAGCATATCTGCGTTGTGTTGAGAACATCTCGCAGTGTGTGGGGCGTGCCCCCATGCAAGAGGTACTAACCCCGAAAAATTCTGGTTCATTCCAGAGCACTACAGACACCTTAAAAAGTAGCTTATGGTCAGCGAGGGATCACCGGTTGAGAAGTGCGAGGGGTACAGATAAGGGTATGGCGAAGGCCCATGGCGTTTAAACAACTGGATGACTACTATCTTCGATCTTCAAAGTGACAGTATTCAGGAGCCCGAATGCGAGTGACCTAACACTAGGAAGTGCCCAGCTGCTTCAGGGTCTCGCAGATCCTTCTGAAGCTTCTCGGCGTTGTTGTCGACTCTACTTTTTCGACGCTGAACGCAACAGTGGGGGATTTGCTTCCAAGAATGTTCAAGTTGCATGCCGCATTGTACGACAAACTTTGATTGAAGAGAAAACTGCTTTCTTTACTCGCAAACTCCATGAACTTATGCGCTAGTATTATCGAAATATGCAGGGGGGATGTTAGATCACTGTTACATTTGTAGACAATGCCATCACTACAGTTAGCGGCGGTTAACTCAATTACGCCGAGGGATAGTGTCCGATTCGTGGCAGTGATATTCCTAGATACCAATCTTGTATCTTTTTTTTGGTTGCTTAGAGATACCGTTTCTCAGCGTAAGATCTATCACAGCTGAAAAACTCGGCGGTAACAAAATTTCGCTTTTCTGCATTGTACTGAGATAAATTCAGATACTCGACACGACGGACTCCAAAACTCCTGCCAAAACTCCGAAAGAGGAAAGTGTCAAGGGTGCCACGCAGTCGCCGAAACTGAATCAACTGTCCAGCCCAAAAACACCACGCACGCCACAGTAATGTGTTACATCTCATCTGTTCAGAATTCTTAGGAATCGCTTTTCTAGCTCTTCCTCGAGGTTTTGCTTTCTACTCGCAAACTTTCAAAGAACAGTGCTCTTGCACAACTCCTGCACCAGTCATCATCCTTGCAAACGACAGGGAGTGCGGGGGCCAAAGCTGAAATGCGCCACGCACCCTTTTCTCCAGCGGATATCCTCCTGAACCAGCAACGACCGGGCCGTATGCTCACTTCCCTTCTAGGAGGACATGTCCCTCAGCAAACCTCCGCTCTCTGCCGTTATCTATCCCACACCTCTCGCGAAATGTCCCCTAACGACATGTGCTGGTGGAGAGGGGAGAATCAGAGGCACAGCATTAGTTGAGGATTTTGAACCCCCCTTTTTTTTGGGGGGGGGGGAGGTCGGTACGACCTCCCTAAAAAAATAAACAGTGAAAAAGGGGCGTTTTTTCGCTGTTTGTTTTTTTTTTGCTCTAGCTAGGCATACCTATATGACGGCTCTAATGGTAAGTTGTAAAGGCATAAAGTGATACCACTCAAAGTTTGGAGGAGTACCTGTCAACTTTTGTGAAGCAATGAATACGAGGAAATGTCCTGATCCTCCCACCCCCTTCCCACCCTACAAAGCCTAAATTCGCATTCATGCTTGACAACTTGGAAGAAAAGACGAAACTGCGGACAACGTATATGTATCGATTTAAGAAAGAAGCGGAATTGGGAGAAATACAGAAATTCCGAAATGGCGAACAACGTCTTGATACGGATTAATCGCTTGGCCCACCAAAGGGAGGGAAGCTCTTAATCTAAAAAAAAAACAAAAAAAAAACAAAACAAAAAAGGAACAATAACAGCCGCAATCAGCTGGAAAACGGCCGAGGAATCGATTGGAAGGGATTCTGGGCAGGACCAACGCCGCAAGGTGGTTGGAATGGGGCGCGTTTTTCCAGGAAAACAACTTGTCTTTGAAGGGCCATAACTTCCTCAAAGGCGGACCTGTGGGAAAGAGGAAAACGCAGTCGTGTAGAAAAAGGTTCGAGCTTCCCGAAAAGTACTGAAATGTTTGTGAAGGTCGCCAAATTCAGAGCGAAATTCAGGTTGGCGATCTGTTAGATTGTCCGGAAAGTTCTCAGTGTTTTGAGTGTTTCACTTTAAACGATCATAACTTTCTTAATACTCATCGGATTTAATCGAAATAAGCACCGTTCGAATCAGCACACTTTTGCCAATGTGACACCAGTCGATAAATCCCATCAAAGAAAAAACTGGGTGGTCGAGAATCCACGAAGGCTTTTTTGCCTGGTCCTGATTGATGAAGTATTTTCCAGCAAGGAAGTTCTGAAAATGTTTGAAAAGGTGATAGTCGGTTGGTGAAAGGTCTGGAGAATATGGCGGGTGAGGTAGAACTTCAACCCCAATTCGTTCAATTTATGGATAGTGATTTGAAACGTGTGGGCGGGCGTTGTCATGCAAAAGAAGTCTGACAAGTGCTGGCTGCAGCTGACGCAATTTTCGGTACATTTCGTCGATTTCTTCACAGTAGGACTCTGCTGTGATGGTTTGGCCTGGTGACAAAAAGTTATAGTGGATCACACCAGCCGATGACCACCACACTGTGACCATAATCTTTTTTTCGTGAGGATTCGGCTTTGGAAATTGCCTCGGTGGTTCGTCGGCATCCAACCACTGTCCGGAACGTCTCCTGTTATCATACACCAGTCGGATCGCCCGGCTGTCGCCGGGCGCTCCTCCTTCTGTGACATGGCCCGGCTTCGCCGGGCCATTTGCCGCGTGCTAAGTTAAGGATCGTTGACCAACCACACTGTTCAAAGGAATCTTCTGCATCAGCCAAGAACTGAAAAGCAGCGCTTCCGTCAAGGCGCAGAAGCAGCAGCAGCGCCCCCCGCATCACAGAAGGAGGAAAGCCGGCCTTAGCCAGCGATCCGACTGGTACGTTCATAACCTACACGGAAATAGTGCAGCCTGTTTGGACAGCCACTGAAGCAGCCTATAATTTATGCAATCTGTCTTCCTAAAGCGTCTTGCTTTGGAATGCACTACCGCATTCAGCAGTGGAACCCTTTAAATGGCCCTCACTGAAGTTGCTGATGGAAGATAATTGTGGTAAGAGTGATAAAGTCAGTTGCTGCTGTTCATAACATCTCTGTAAACAAACCACATGCATTTGGAATAGAGCTGGCTTAGCGGTCGTACATGATGTCGTTACTAATAAGCAGTGAGGAATGAGTTCTGTTGGAATCACTGAGATCGTTATACTTGAGTCATATCGATCGCATTGTTGTTGTGAGCGGTGAAGCGGATTTTCCCATGCTACCTTGTCAATTTTAGCTCCTATCACTTCCGTACCCGCCAATAACACTCCCGTCCCGTATCACTATCATATCACCCTGTATCGCCTCTCGGATCAGAGGTCCCACTGTTGCTGTAACCTGCGTTACGAATCTGATGACCCTCCCCTTCCGAGGCCGCTTACCGTATCTTATCAACTGTTATCACTTTCTGTCGCCCGCCAATAATGTTCCCGTCCCACACCCTATATCACCTCACGGATCTGAGTTCCCACTGTTGCTGTAACCTGCGCCACGAATTTGATGACCCTCCTCTTCCGAGGCCCCTTATCGGATCTTATCAACTGTTATCAGCTTCTGCCAGCCCCACCCTACGGCATATCAGTACTTGAAATCATGGTCCCGCCGTTGCTGCAACTTGCCACGAATTCGGTCACCCTCCCCTTTTAAGGCCCCTTATCGAATCTTATCAAGTGTTATCACCTCCTGTCACCCATCAAAGTGTTCCCGTCCTGCCATGTATATCACTTCTTGAAATCACGGTCCCGCAGCTGCTGCAACTTGCGCTACGATTTCGGTCACCTGTCACCCACAAAAGTGTTCCCGTCCTGCCATGTATATCACTTCTTGAAATCACGGTCCCGCAGCTGCTGCAACTTGCGCTAGATGTTGGTCACCCCCCCCCTTCTAAGGCCCCTTATCGAATCTTATCAAGTGTTATCACCTCCTGTCACCCATCAAAAGTGTTCCCGTCCTGCCATGTATATCACTTCTTGAAATCACGGTCCCGCAGCTGCTGCAACTTGCGCTACGATTTCGGTCACCCCCCCCTTCTAAGGCCCCTTATCGAATCTTATCAAGTGTTATCACCTCCTGTCACCCACCAAAAGTGTTCCCGTCCTGCCATGTATATCACTTCTTGGAACTGTCATCCTATCTTTTCTGCGACGCTCGCTATGAATTTCGTGACACACACACACACACACGGACATAGCCGGATTATATATAGTAGGATGATCCACTTTTCATCACAGGTGACAATTCGGTCCAAAAACGGGTCGTTTCTGTTGCGCAAAAGCAGTGAAGAAGAAACCTCGAGACGTGCCAATTTCTGCCGGTCACTCAAATTGTGGGGCACCCACTTGTCGAGTTTTTCACCTTCCCAATGCGTTCAGACCATCCGCAACAGTGGATTTGCCAACGCCTAGCTTTTCTGCAATCTCTCGAACTGTTTGGGATGGGTCAGCCTCCACAAGCCTTCTGAATAAAGTTGCGAAGGTTTTGCAATAGATCTCACTCCGCTCGTACGGCCAGACACAGATCGCCATAGCCAAATGCTCTTCTTGTCTGAGTCGCACATCGTTGTTGGGGAATCCCCAGTAGGGAGGGGGTCGTATATCGCCGCCAGGAGAGAGGAGGGGGGTCGTATTTGGGCTGAGAAAAATTTATTTTGATAGTTGATTTTCTCGCTTCACGGACGTTGTAAAAGGGGGGGGGGTCGTACTTGCTCATTGTTGGGAGGGGGGGGGTCGTATTTATTTTGGCCTTGTAGGAGTGGTGTCGATGGTTGAATTTTCGTGATTTTCCTGTTTCATGCGTACAATACCCCCCCACCTCTCTCGCTCTAAGGCTCGATTCGATGGGGCAGAGGGCTGAAGGGGGGGAGGGGGGTCTGACCAATGATGTGCCCTGGTCTGAGCTCTCTCACTTCTGGTTGCACCTTGAAAATACCACGGGCAGAGTACCACTACCCTCCAGCCCCGTTCCCATGCATTTTTGAGCGGAAAAAGTAACACACTACTGCAGTTGTAGACCCATTTACCCCACACTTTTCAAAGACCCTCCCCGAAGCTGAGTGTAGTTTGTAGTTGAAGCAATACCTAGCGTGCCTGCACAGCGCTCTGAATTCAACACATGCTCCTTAATCGAGAAACACTACCCTTCGTCCTCCGTGCCGCCCTCGATCATATTCCAATTGCTCCCCATTTCTCGGAAGAAAGAAGCATGTTTGGCGGTTGATGAAAATAGACACGCCTAGATAAATAGAGCCTTTACTACCTGTCAGTCCTTTTTGATCCGTATAGAACGTCAACTTTCTCCGTCGCATGAACTAACTACCAGCCTCGGTCATAACTACGCTACGACCATTTACCCAGTGTCGTGCTCTGCCGCACGGTAGTTTTACTGACTGGTCAAGGCCGAAGTGAAGCTCTCAACTACTGTTTTCCAGCTCATATTCTCTCGTTTGACACTTCTACTCAACTATTATTATACGGTTTTTCTTGCTTTTTTCAAAATGCTCTTCCCTTCCATGCTCACATGAGCACTTGTTCTCTATAGTGTAGTTCGCTGCGGACGGTTGGGCGTGTCAGGCGGGATGAGTTTGGCGCGGTGCCAAACCCGTTCTCCACCAGTTGTTAAAGCGAGCAAATGATATGACTGTATCACATCGTTCGTATTACTCGTTTTCTACCACTGCTTGTCGCTTCAACAAGAAGGCAGAGAACGGCTTTGACGGCGTGACACACTCATACTGCCTGACACGCCCAACCGTCCGCAGCGAACTAGAGTGTAATTCGCAGCCCAACCGTCCGCAGCGAACTAGAGTGTAAGTTCGCATGATGCTTATGGATAGCTCATGAATCAGCCATTCATTCAGCTAGTAACTACTGCATGAAACTCACCAAATTCCTCGAACACTTTGAACTTTGTTCAGGTCTCGGAAACAGTCCGGTAAGAAAAGCCGTCATTCGTCGCGTCGTTCGCCGGTCGGAACACCACGGTCTCGTCGCGTGAGTGATTTTTCCAGGAATCTTGTAGCGTGTTCTTCTGACAACAACTCCGCGCACGAGGGTTAAGAGCAGTTGCTCAGGGATCAGAAAGCAATGAGTATTCAATTGATATTCGCGATGAAAAGAAATTCTATAAATGCTTATGATGTAGCTGTCAAGAACAAAAGAATTGATCATTTTTCAGGGAGCTCGTAAACGCTCTCAGAAACCGAAGACTCCTAGGACTCCTAGAGAGCAGGTGAACAAAAGACTTTTGCAGTTTTGTTCTCAAAATTTAGATGTTTTCTGCAGCGGTACAGAATGGCGCCACGAAAAATGTCACTTGAACACCACTATGTACAACCTCCTGGTGTAGGAGACGTTACTTTCACATAACAAGCGCAAAATATTTATTTCTCATCTGATTGACTTGACACCCTGCAGCACTGTCACGTGCCCGAGTGAACTAAATCGTGATTTAAGTGCCGGCCACGTTATTCCTCTCGCAACCACTTTTCCGCCGCTTTCGTCACAACGTGAAAGCCACCACACCATCGCATAACATTCCTGCTAAATACGATCCCACCTCATCCACCCATTCCTTCTTCAACACTACTCCTTTACACAACCAATCTACTCTTACCAACAGCTCAAAATTCTGCCATCGATCAAGAAGTTTGGGGAAGCGTGGTCTCCTGCGGTCAGTTACATTTGCTTCGCCGCTGACTGGACTGGGGAAGTACATATGTACA
>MU922685.1:5302-41327 GCA_036418165.1 Cooperia oncophora
AATTAACCAGGTGTGGGGGCCCAATAGTGCGCCTCGCGTTAAATCACACGCCCAGATTATTGTCTTGTTGAGCGCCCTCGGTCAGCTAATTCAACATGCTTTCAGTTCCGAAGTCAAATCAGCATGATACATCTTACAGTAACCGTAACCGATGCAGCGCAGGTATATCTTTTTTTGTAATAATGCGAAATTACTAAAAAAAATCCAGTACTGTCTTTGTATAGTTGGAGACTTTTTGCGAAAGAATGGCTTCCATTATGCATTTCAAGATGCTTGGAAATCAAAAATGGGTAGCTCATATTTTGACTCCACGTACAGATATAGTAATTCCACTGTCGTTTCAAGATCAAGGTACGTGATATGTAATTGAGAAGAGGGGCACGTCATACATCAAGGTTCAGAGAGGGGGTCGTATTTGGTCGCTAGAAGTAGAGATATAGGGGTGTTTGCCTTCGAGAAAAATGTTTCAGTTGGCAAGTTTTTCGGTTTTTCCTGTTTCATGTGCACTCCTTTACACCCTCCCCACTCCCCCTCCCCAATAGGAGGGGCTTCTCTGGGTAAGAAATGGACTGGTCTCTGGAAAAAAATCTGGAAAAGTAGTAAGACGTTGGGGAGTCTATTGGCGATGAGGTTGAAGAGGTCGCAGAGGAGGGGTTTTTAGGTGACGTATTTTGCGAAAATTTCCCCGTTTTCCCATGACGTGCAATGATGAAGAAATGCTTTACTATCGACTTTATCGATCTCTTTCATACAGCAATTAGCGACGGCCATTTTGATATGATTATGGAGGCATTTGCTCTTGCATGGGGACCGTTGTTCGG
The DNA here is from genome assembly GCA_036418165.1 of Cooperia oncophora. Taxonomy (NCBI): domain Eukaryota; kingdom Metazoa; phylum Nematoda; class Chromadorea; order Rhabditida; family Trichostrongylidae; genus Cooperia; species Cooperia oncophora. Next base: position 6,124 of record MU922685.1, read on the forward strand.
TGTTCCTGGACCTGGGCAAAAATTCAAATTTCTCGATTTCAAGTTCGAGGAAATCGTCAAGGTATGTGGTCTTACAGCATTTCACAGAATTTATGGAAGTATAAGGTGGCGGGAAAGTTCTGTCACACGTTTTTGATCAGCCCATTACCTGAAGAGGGGTTACCTTCAATGTGAGCAGTTATACATCAAGAAATGCGTCTTGTGGCCAAGCTGGCGGGAAAGCTTTAGGAAAGTGGTAGTTAGCATGGGGAGGGGGTCACATTTGAGCCTGCCAAATTAGGGCGTGGGGTTTCATATTTTTCAGGAAAATGATCACAACGCGATGGCGAATGCCCCGTCCCAGCATTCCGCAATCAGGGCGAGATCGCAGTTCCCTTTAGGTAAGCGTGTCGCGACTTTGGCGACGGCAACGCTGCGGTAGCGCCAGCGGCGTTTGACGAGATCGATGCAGTCAAAAACATGCGCATCGATCGAGGCGAACGAGCGACCGAAGCGCCACTGTTGCGAAGTCTGAACGCTGCCTTATACCGCATACTAAGCCACAATCTGCGTCAGAAACTCACTGGTCTACGCCACATAAAAGTGGCTTTTTTTCTGCAGTTCCTGTAACTCATAGCTTGTTTGCCTTATAGCATTTAATATTCTTGTAGAATTCTTGATATCCGTGCGTTTTTTTTTGGACAAATATTTTCATTTTTGAAAGGTTACTCTTAAACCCAATCCGACTTTTTCAGCACAAAATCTATCTGTTACCAGCAGTAGCTATAGCTATGGTATTCTGTGTAGGTTTGGTTTGTGCTGGTACCTATATCGCACGTCGCAGAAAAGCGGAGAATGAAAGGAGAGCGCTTCAGAATCAGCGAGCTGAATTGCTCTCTGATTGGGGTCAAACAGCCCGATCCCTCTCAGGTAAGTTCACTTGTAAAATCAGCGCCATTGACTTGATTGACTAACGGCCAGGGGGCAGGCGATGAGATTCAACCGAAGGAGACATTGGGGCCTTAAATGGGGCCTGAAGCAGTTTAGGAACATTCTGCGATTAGCCATCCGAAACTTAATGGGTAGCTGGGTTGAGGACAATCATCCTTGCTATTTGCGAGGTGAATGGGTCTGCAGTAAAAGGGCACTTTCTCTGCTCAAAAGTGTACGAGAGCGGGGTTAGAGGGTAGTGGTACCAGAGTACTGTTTTTGGACCCCGCTTGCAATTCTGCACTTTTCCATAGCCAAACGCGCTGCTTGTCTGCGCCCTCTCACGTCGTTGTTTTCCGCCGCTGACTTCTTCGCTGCCGGATTTTGGTGTTGGCGCAAGTGCTGCATCTTGAGGATAGTCCGAAAATGCATCCGGGTGTCATCACCCCTCAGCCTCATTTCAACGCATTCCCAAGTGACGAAAGTGTTGAAGTTGTGCAGCAGCACAGTCGTTCTTCTTGTCCATGGCAAGGACTGACTGTCCTGGAAGGGGGGGGGGTGGAAGGGAGGGTGAGATTAGAGTTTGTTTTAGTCATATCAAAAGCAATTTTCTCTGAATAATCCACCACAGTACGTAAGGGTAGGGAGACGAGCAAGGCTGTAGGCTCATGTCGATACTCTGCTGAGGCACAAGTCTGATGCAAGTACCTTTGACAATGATGTTGGTTGGCCTCAGGCCCAGAATGGCAGACTGGCGCTCATAGAGAACTAGGCCCTAACAGATATTATCAAACTCGCAAAAGTATCAGTCCTAGGGCTTGGACCAAGACACGTTCTGCGGATGGTAAAAGTTCTGCACCACGAAATGAGATGATGATCTCTGACAGGAGCAGCGAGTCCTGAGAGGGAGCAGGATTGAGGCTGACAGACGCTCAAGGGGGAAGAAGATCATTTACTACTACTTAAGGAGTTTCCTCGAGCGATACTTGGTGTGAACGGTGTGTAGCATGCCATAAACATGAGTCTTTGCTCATTCGAAGCTATGCGAGCCCCGCCTACCCCGCACAAACTCCACCCATCACATTGTTATCAATATTTCTATGTTGGGGTGATAACCAGCGCATGTGGAGCGCGGTAACAAGCGTCCTAATGATAACTAGGACTAGGTTTGCTGTCACTTTTTCAGAAACACGCGTGAAAAACGTTCTACACGCTCAAATGAATAGTTTTAGGAGTCCATGGAAGTCACCAATGATTGGGCTGATATGAGTCCAGCTCCCAAGAAAAAAAAGTCTACCACAGACGCAAAAATGTCGGCAGAAAAGTCAGGGATGGCTACGCCCTTGACGTCAAATGACAATGCAAAAAATAAATCGTCGGCAGAAAATGTAAAGAGGAGCGAGCGATTATCAATTCGAGAATCTCTGTATCTGATGTGAGATGATCGGTAAGACTTAAACTGATCCTCTTGTACTGATTCCGTAACTGTTATTCTAAAAATCTAAAAGTAAGATTAAGGAGAGCCCTCTACTGTTGCTTCTGAGCGGTACTACAGGGGCTAGAGCTGCACGCGGAGCAGTGGAACTTCTTAAAATGAGTTTTTCTTACACAGACTGACTAACTTCTCAAGGAAAAAGCCGTCCAAAGCGGCCAAAATACGGACCTCGCCTCTGCATTTGTTTCTCAGCACTGGGCGGACAGAAACTAAAGCGACAGCTGCGCTCGCCCGCTTCCCTTCACTCATTGTGGTTTCGTGCATTCAGCTGAAACGGGGAAAAAGGCATAGGTTTTGTTGGTCCGGTTTTGCGGCGCCAGCCCGTTTTCCATCAATCACTGCGACATCGAGCATTCCATAAGTGGTGGAAAGGGGTGGCGCGCGCAATCACACCTTGTCGACACGCCCCGATTGACGCCAGAAATGTAATAAGTCCGGCTAACTTTCCACATTCATTCATTCATTCTTACATTATCTTCAACAGCTAAATCGATTCTGACCACCGATCAAGCCTACATCAGAGCGCTGTTTCCCCTACCCTAGCCGTTATGTAATTTTTCTACTTTCTGTGATATCGATGTCTATGATGTTCCCTTCTTTTTAGAGCGGCCACTGCACCAGAAACAATTGTATACGAACTGCTTTACAATTAATTTTTATAAAAATTCGATCAAATTTGGATAGACTAAGATAAAGCATGTCCACTTGCTATTTTGTCGAAGAAGTTGTCTAAATCCCTAATAAAAATACCGAGTTGTGGGCAAAGGACCCTGACCCGAGGAGGAGAAAGGAGTAAACGCGTTCTCGCAAAAGAATCGAGAATAGAAGCTGACAGAAGAACTGCCAAGCAGATCGGAGGAGGGCTATAGGATGACGAAGAGGAAAAAAAACCAAGTAGTCACGGTCCACGAATTCCATATCTTGTAGATTGAGTGGGCGTGGCTGCGCACTCAATTTGGACATGGCACAGAATGGCTTTTTGCAGGATTTTTCTGTTCAAGACATTTACCACCCTGTCATGCGCTGGGCGAAGATACGTGCAATTGTCCTAAAACAGCAGAATCCGTCGAGAGAGCAGCCACCTACGTCAGAATGAAGTATGCTGCCACGCCCACCCTATCTCAAAGGTTTGACGTACGCACCCGAACAACTTTCAATCCAATAGGATTAGCAAATGGGCTGTCCCATTTGGGAGCGGAAACACTGCTATGAACAGAACCTGTGTACTGCTGTCTGTCCAGAGACGGACAAGACAGTCATTATTTGTCGCGTCGTCACGCGCGGAGTATCGTGCGGCATGCGTGGCGAATCCGATGTGCATTAGTTTGTGGATCAGAGCAGCGAAACACATATGCATTCTAGTAAAGACAGGGCCTCATGAGAGACAATGCCAAGTTTTGCCAATCCGATGACACCCCTATTTCGCCGTCCATGCAAGACAGCTCGTCCCGCAGGGGCGGTGTTGCTCCACTATCAGCGCGGCATATCACGATTGTTTTGACACATGCTTTTTCAATCACTTGTTTTCTTTACAAGTAGAGTATGATCGCAAAGGCCTGTCTACGAGCCCTATCCTCCACAGGTCTCTGAAAAAATGTGGCAAAAGCCTGGAGCTCCTGAACTATCCTACCTTTTATTTCACAAGATGAAGCATTCTAGCCCACTCCTTGAAATTCTGGCCAAACTTTGCCTATAATTTCCTCGGGGATAAAGTCGGCTAAAAGATTGTCCCGTGTGGAACGATAGATCGACAACGTCTAGCAGGGAAGAATATTGTGGCCCTAGCAGGCGCTGCAAGTCGCTTTTTTCTGAAGAACGTACCCTTATAGCGCCCTATCAAGCTGCAACATGCCTACCTGGACGCCCACCGCAACCGCCCGCCCACAAATGGCCGCACAGTCACATCGATGCTGGTGCTCTTATCGCTTCATTTATGAAGAACCATTGCTATGAAGCCTTGCTGCATGACGGTTCTTGGCACGATGCCAACAAGAAAATCGTTCAAAAATGCTCGTTCAATGCAGTGCAGGACAGAGGCTTTTCCGCAGATTTTGGCTTCAACTTGGCTTTTTTGGTATTTTCTCACTACGAAGCATCACTGCTACGATTTTTAAAAAATATCAAATTATAGCGCCCTATGCTTTTGGAAGAGCGGTACAGCATCGGGAAAATAGCGTTTCGACCTGGCTCTTCACTCAAATGATTTTTTAGTTTTGAGTGAGGCCAAAGGCCATATATATAAACGAGCCACCTTTTTAGGACAATCGGTGCAACTTTCTCTACACATGGCTATTCTTCAAGTGCAAGTGATACAATGGATACTCAAAACAATTCTGTGATTTTTCAGCGCCGAATAAATTAATTTATTAAAATGTGTGTATTGTGACAGTTTCATCCCAAAGGAAGTTTCACACAGCTCTTAAACAATTCTCCAACTTTCCTTCCTGTTCATATGAATGAGGTTCGCCGTAAACCTTGTTCATGCTGATAAACGTTTTCAGAGTGCCAGGGTGCCTCAAAAATCCTAGTTAAAATCTCAGTTCAGAGTAAGTATTGTTTAGAAGTACAGGTAGTTAATGTCAGATATGAATTTGTAGGTGCTATGTGACCGAAGGAAGTCCTGTCGAGGTCAAGAAGAATCTGCAAAATACGGCCCTGCGATCCCTTTTGCCCATCTCCCATTCTACCTACCATCTTTTCTACCTTCGACTTCTCTAACTTCCTACGTCATTTCCGGATTTTTTTCCCCAAAAATTTCCCATCTTCCCCCAAAAAAAACTATTGTCGAGCGGGAGCGGATGTATAGAGCACTTTGAACAGAAAAAACGTGAGAAGTCAACAACTAAAAACTTTTTTCAGAGGTAAACACAATCTCCCTCCTGGCGAACAAATAAGACCCTCCCGTCCCCCCCCCCCTGGAAATACCCAACGTATGGCGTGTCCTGTATGGGAAAATGGCTACTTACCACGCATAACCTAGCTGAACCTAGCTCATTACAGGCGGTACCTAAAACCCATAAAGGAGCGCCCCATCTAAGGTGTAGAATCTCTTGTTTGATTTCGAAGGCAATCCCTTAAGCGGCGAAAGAGGGAAAACGCCTTTCGGAACGGGGAAACTTATATATTTTCTTAAGGCAATTGTGCAGAGCTAAATTAACCACTGTAGGTAATCATCAAATTCTTAGGCTAGTAAGGGACATGAATTCAGGCACCGCTGATCAGGCACTGCAAGGTGCCTTCTCCAAGGACGTATACCCTTATAGCGCCCTATCAAGCTACACCATGCCGACTCAGATACCCAACCGCCCGCCCACGAATGAGCACATAACTCACATCGATTTTGGTATTCTTATCGCTTCATTTATGAAGTACAATTGATATGAAGGTCAGATAATAGATGTATGAATACACGCGCAGCCTCAAAGCGGTCGCTGGCACGATGCCAACGAGAAACTCGTACTAAAATCCCGCCCAATGCAGAACAGAGGATTTTTCGCAGTTTTTCACCATTTGGCTTAGCTCTTCACATTACTTTTCGCCATTATAGACCTCGTCCTATGTACCAAAATATATAGATTGAGTAATTACTTGAAATTTTAGTGCCTTATAGTTTTAGTGACTATTGACGACGATTACTGGCAGAGTTAATAATTAAAAGGAGAAGATGGGAGTTGTGAGCAGAAGAAACTCGTACATATCTACCGCGAGCGCAAAGTGGTAACAGGAGCTGAATTTGCTCCAGAACATTTGGAAAAACTGCAGAGAAGCGAGGCTGTGCTTATTATATGATTATGATCACTATGATATAGACAGTTACCAAGGTTAAGCTCGATTGAAGTGATTATACAAAAACAAAGCTGAAATTATCGCTTCCATAATTTGTAATAATCAAAACAGTCAAAAGCTTCTGTACTTGTAGGCCTCTTCAAATAACTCCTGTAGCCTCTACTACCATTCAGAGTGTTACACGAGACAGCTCCTTGGACGTTCGTAGCACGAACAGTCCTCTGGCACGTTCATACTTTTTCGTTTAACTCGGAAATCCACAAAATCGCGCGATCGCGACTGACGCCTCTTTTATGCGGAGCCACTGACCGCATGTATCATCGAAGTTACATTTGAATTCTCAGAGAATTTCTTCTAACAATTTCCAGCGACCCCAACTGCAGTGGTGCAGCAATGTCAGTCAGAGTCGCATAAGCCAAAGTATGAACGGGGCTCGTAATGAAAGCGTACAAAATCAATCGGATTGACAGCGCGAATAAAGGGAAAGCCCACCTGTTTAAACAGAAGATCGCCATTGCACAGACGTTGGTGAGCAATCGACATTCACTCGTAAGAACCATCGTGTTTCTATTGCCACATCTGTTCTGGAAGTTGGAAGTTTTTAAAAGTTCCCATGTTATTAAAGCGCTATATTTTTTAATATTCTTAATTTTCATGACTTTTCCGAGGAACACGCTGGAATTTAATTTGTGATGTCGGCGACCCCACAATCCTTCATCGCAATGCAAAAGTCAAAGTAAAGGCTACGAATTTCAGTGAAGGCGATGGTTCATTTCAAAGGGACCCTTTACACCTACCCCTAAGAATCCTGGTCCATGCCAAGGGGTCTGCTGCTGTGTAAGTGTGCCTATTTCAACACTCGAAAGTGCGCGACGTAAATGCAGGTTGAAGGGAAAAGCGCGGGGGGTAGCTGGATGTTAGTTGGACTCACACACAGGTAAACGTGGGGAAGCTTCAAGTCGAGCGTCTCCTCTCGTTTTGTTAGCGAAACTATTGTTTTCCTTACCTTTGGCTACGATTACAAGCTTGCCGCTTCATGGTTGCTACCTGCGGGACCTCGCATCCGACGCACATTGCTAACCGTTCGCGGGCGTCAGGTCGGTGATCCAGGATGAACGTCCATCTGTCACTATGTTCCCACTTAATTCCTGCGCTCCTTTGAATGACGAAAGCGCCATACTTCCACAGCAGTAGACTTGGCTCACCTCCCACACAACACGAACCTACGGCGCTGTTTACATTCTCTTTTCATTAGATTTGCCACCCATCTAGGGTACCTTTTTTCGAGTTGACACGTTTTAGGATGGTGGCTATACGATCTCGCCAGCTTCACAAGCGTTCACAAGTTTTACCAGAGTGAGATTTGTAAACCGGAAACCAGAAGAGAGAAGCATTATAATACAAAATTGACCCCCCCCTCGCGTTAGACAGAACACGCCGCACCTACTTCAGTTGGTAAAGGCATACAGCTTGTCTTCAAGCCACCATCCAGTTCGGCTAAGTTCCGATCTCCGGCTTCGCGGATCCACTTGCTTTCGCATCATGGGTCTTACCTTTGAAGTGCAAAGAAACTCAACTTGTGGTACATAAAGTCCCGTTTCTAGACTAACAGGGAGCAAAAGAGTGTAGCTCCGAGGAATCCCCTCTCCATTCTATTTCCCCTTTTTACCAAAGTCGGTACAACGAATCGGCCTTAGAGCGAAATTATGACCTGTGCCTTCAATTCCTGGTTGGATTTACTTGTTCAAAGGCAGTGGGCAGACGGATAGGGGCGGAGGGGTTGCTTGCCAACGTCATTGGTGGAGGAAGGGCTGCGAGAAAGCGTCGGCCACACCTCATTCAACCCTTCCACCAATGACGTTCGCAGCGACCGCACGCCCCCAGCCATGGTGCCCACTGCCACTAAAACCAAAGAATGGAGTAGATTGATTTCGCTAACTTTTCCTAGCTCCCCTCAAATACATGTTTCATCGTGTTGAACATGTGACTTGACTTGTCAAAAACAAATCCATGCTGTTGAATAGCTTTAAAGGCAGTTCACAGGTCTCTTAAGAGGCATCGGCTGTGAGATATCTAGAGCAGCTAAAATGCCCCCCACCTAGCAAAACTATGCCAGTCCATTTTGTTTGCGCTTTTAAACCAGCTTTCAAATCCATTGGTTAATTTTCACGCAGGATGTTTATGTGTGCACCGTTTTTTATGAACAACTTGGGGGTTCATTCACACACTACGCGGATCCGTTGGCAACGATCACCTTTCATGTGAAAGGCTGAAGAGATTAAAGCCAAGTTCACACCAAGATCTCTCCTTGTAGCCTAATAAAACTTTGAAATAAACATAAGTACAATCCACAATTTACGTGAGAGGGACACACTCATTCGGAGTGTTCTCTTGAGCGATAGTGATAGAATTAGTGAGATCCTTCCAGCGGTTAGAGAAAGGCGACACCCCGCAGAAGATGAGACCAGTGAAGCGCTGGTTCACTCATGTAGTGACCTCCGCGTGGAGTTGCAAGCTAGGCCACTCTTACAGTCATCAGAGTTTCATTATCTCTAAAGAGCAGCAAATTGAAGTCCGACAACTAACCTTACATCCAAAGGCGTTATGTCCTGAGAACGTTGATAGCACCCTAATTCCAGCACAGTATATCCACCAGACTGCACCATCTCCTGAAAGGAAAGTGGCGCGTTGCTGTCCTAGAACTAACCAAGCCAGTCATCATATGTATTGCCCACTAAGTACGTACTACGTTGAGAGAACAGCAGCCGGAATATTAATCTCCAGCCATGTTCCCTGCACTTTGTGGTGTGGTGAAAGTGACAAGCTGGTTCTATTCACCTCACTTATGGTAAGGACCGCCCTAGGGTGATTGAACAGTTTGTCTCCTATTGATCTTAAGTGGAAGTGCTACAATACACTCCTTATCCCGAATGTGGAGAAGGCGTGGCTGCGTAATTCGTTTCAGTGTGATAACGACTGCACTCCTCATGAACAATTTCCAGCGCAAGCCAGGATGACACTTGTTTCAAATGGAAATGTCTAACGAAAAACGCATTTTACGCAATGTTCGAATTAAGTTCAAAGCCCTAGCTCTCTCGATCTCCGGGACAGGGATGCACACAACTAGCTAGGAATTAGACGGCGGGGTTGTGCGCATTACCGAACGTGGACGTAACGACACACCCCACATGTACCCAGTCAACCCAGCGGAAGCATCGCGTAAGGTAAAACGTTGCAAACGGCACAGAAACAGCTGAAGAACTTCGCAAAACTAATCCCGTGAGGAGGCAGGTTGCCCATACAACGCAGTCTAGCCTTTGCAGCCCAGGTTCCTGCGACAAGCCCTCTCCTGGACCAGGCCTTGGTATGGAGTGCACTGTGCACTGGCTAATGTAAAGAAACCTAACACAGTATTTCTTCTGGGAGACTTCTAGACATTCTTGCAAGCTGGACACTAGGCTGAAACCGTGTCAAACGTCTCACCTTGAAGCCACATCCATCTGGACACTCCTGGAACTGAAGCTGTTTTTTCTGTGTCCACTTTTCATGGTTGCCTTCGAGTGTCGCACTGAAAGTGGGATTTCCTTTTGAATAAAATTATGATAACGACCTACTCACCCCCTTGTGGCAATAGATACACCTCTGGCATCGCAAGCCGGGAGCAGTTGGGTTCAACTGCAAAATTTCCAGGAAATAGGTGGCTTCCCATTGAAATGTTCTCACAAAACCAGGCGCTGTTCGGCTTTGAGGAGATGCATTTTGCAATTTCGCTTGCTTATTTTGCTAGCTTATGTTAACTAACAAGCATACCTTCGATGAAACGTGTCAACTCCGTGATGTTGCGGAATAGTACAAGTAAGCCAAAGGGAGCCCGTACGAGCTCCACTGAGTCCACTCCAAGCGAGAAAACCGTCAAAACACCGGGCCCTTCTTTTTGCAATTAATTTTAACCATCGAGCAAACGAAAGAAGCGAGGAGTAAAAGCTGATTCATGAGAGAATGAGAACGACGCGGCGAAAGACATCAGCGAATTCGCCGTTGGTGGGTCAGTGAGGAGTCACCACGGCGGGAAAATAATGCGCTCAGCCCCTACCTCCAGGACGTACCAATGTGGTACGACCTTGACGATCACGGACAGGAACACCTTCTGCAAGTGTCTTCGGATACTCTATAGCGTATTGCTGTAGCCGTATAACACTTTTATTGGCTAACGTTTCGGCCTTATCGCCTCGTCAGAGCCTGGAAAAAAGTCAAAAGTCAAAGTGAAACTACCCTCGGAAATCATTTCAAACCTCAGATAAGCTAGTCCCAGACCAGAAGGATCCAGAAACCTGTCATAGGTCACAACCACCAAAACGACTCACCTTGAATGTACGGCCGATTTTGCTTGAGACCACCGCTAAACTGACCTCCCCATGGGTGCTTCAGCTGACCTGCCCCTCGACTCGAGGCCGATGGCAATAATGAAGCCCACACAGGTCAGCAAACGGGGCGAGCTCGTTTGTGATGGCCAGGCATTCGTCCTTTCTGTTCATTTTGGGATTTTAGCGCCAATCCAAAACGCTTCTAAAGTTTTGCGCGCCGAAGTCTGTGGTTCTCGCATTAAAATCCTAACCGACACCTCACCGAGTTGTGGGGATGAGTACATCGGGGAGACTGGACGACCCCTGTGCTCCAGGGTAAAGGAGCACCTAGATGGTCTAAGGCGATCTAGGCCAGAGACCCCCCCCGGATCGTCATCGGGTTCAGTGGCCATGGAGCGGAGTTGAGGTGTCGCTTATGCGATGTTAATGGCGAGGAAACCAACAGACTTCGTGGTCGCAGCAAAACTTTAGTCGTTTTGGATTGGCGCTAAAAATCCCAAAATGAACAGAAAGGACGAATGCCTGGCCATCACAAACGAGCTCGCCCCGTTTGCTGACCTGTGTGGGCTTCAATTGCCATCGGCTTCGAGTCGAGGGGCCAGGTCAGCTGAAGCCACCCATGGGGAGTCAGTTTAGCGGTGGTCTCAAGCAAAAACCGGCCGTACATTTAAGGTGAGTCGTTTTGTGTTGTGACCTATGACAGGTTTCTGGATCCTTCTGGTCTGGGACTAGCTTATCTGAGGTTTGAAATGATTTCCGAGGGTAGTTTCACTTTGATTTTTGACTTTTTCCAGGCTCTGACGAAGGCGATAAGGCCGAAACGTTAGCCAATAAACTGTTATATCATCTTGGTCACGGCTACAGCAATACCCTATAGAGTAACTTCAAAGTATGCCAAGATTCATCGAGAGAACCTGGACACTTATGGAAGGTGTCTTCAGGTAGATTTCGTACTAGTAATCATTAATATTGTCAAGTTAAAATAATCCGCGCCATGTGGACATGTAAATTTATTGCGAGTCTCTAAACTCGAACATTAGCACCTGCTCAGCTTTTCTCGCGGGTTCGCACAAAAAATATCAGCGCTGTTGGCCAGAAAAAGGAAAGGAGGAAGTGGGGGGGGGGGGGAAGGAGATCGGCATTTTTGCTAATTTCGCTAATTTCTGCTAGTTCGTTTAAGTAACCTGTAAACTCCTGTGAAGCTGCATAATGGTGCAAAAGAGCCACATAGTTATAGAAATGTACCAGTTTTCACAACCTGGCCGGAGCAAGCTTTGCTCACCACCATTTGGCGCCCCCATCAAGCCGAAGTGTGCCAAAAACTCGACATAAACTGATGAAAATTAATTAATCAACTCATTGCAGTAGCAGAAAATTCTAACCTGTAACAATCAAAGCAAAGAACAACAGGAAGCAGAAGGAGCACTTCTACCAAGCGACCAATCATTAACAATTGATTATTGAAATGATCAAAATTCAGCGTACACCGATATGCCTTGACCTTTTTTCCCCTGTGAAAGGACTTGAAAAAACGTGCGGATTGTCTCAGAATAACTCTAACATTCCCCACTTCGTGACAGGGGGCAGAAAGGCGGTGCTGTGCACATGACTGCTAGATGGGATCTAATCATGGTTTTAAGAAGAGCCATGAAATAGCATGTCACCTTCCCCCGCTCCAATCATAAGTTCCTTCTTACTTCTTACCAGGGAACAGTCCATAGGTAACTACGGTCATGTTCGCTGCGGACGTTGTGGCGTTTCAAGGGCAGGGGAGGGGGTGGGAGGCTGGGTCCAGCGTGGGGCCAGGCAGTTCCAACAAATTGTAGTCGCCTGCTAGCCTCGATGATTGGTGGAGTAGGACCTACTGCCGCGCCAAACCCAGCCCTACACCAGTGGAGTTCCGCTTTTGTGACTGTCAACACGCTGATGTCTTCTGCTTTTTGCCTCATTTCACTCGAAGTATTCTTCCAAAGAGACATACATTTATGCATGCAAAACACACATATAAAAAAATTTATTCCAGACCACAAACCAGCAGAATTAGTACTTAGTAGCTTTCAACGAAATGACGACGATTAGCTCATACATAAAATAGTAAAGGCAGTAAAATTTAATTAGGAAGTTAAGTAGGTAAATTCAATCCAGAATTGTGTTCTTCGCTAATATCCCCGATCGCGCCATTGACTACTAAATCTTCGCGTAGCATTATGGAACAAGGCCGATGGAATAACGATGCTGGCTGTGAATGACGTCATTTTATCTTGTTTTGGTCCTTGCACCCGGCGTGGGTTTGGCTTCATCTTTCGAAGCGGTATTCGCCTAACTTTTCGAGAGGCCTCTCGTGTCTTTCTTCTAGGGGTTTTTGCCTGTTTCTGGAAGGACGCCTCTGCCCCCCATCTCTTTGCATACAATAAACCGTCGACTAGGACTTCCGGCTTTTGATCGCGTTTCGTGGTCTGACATTTCCGTTCCTAAAGTATACGGTACTTACAACGTTCTATATCTCGAAGATAGGGAGGGCATGGTTGCGTACCTCGTTTGAACATGGCGGTGGCTACCGATTCTGCTGGCGATGTTTTTGTTGGGAGTCAGTTACATCCCTCTCAATTCGCTATCGCGCGAACACCTGACCCACCGCAGCCACCCCCCTCAGGCAGCCCTCTATTGATATGGGAGTGATGTGGCATAAGAATAAACACTATCTTGCCGCTAAACGAAAATTAAAAATCTTACCGCAGATGGAGGTGCTACTTGGGATATTTTTGATCCCTCGGTGGCTTCGGTGTTTTCGTTCTGGAAAAGAAAAGAAAAATCTTATATACTGTTAATGAATCTGACTGACTCCGTGTGTGGGTATGTTGGGCTGTGTCAGTCGTTCCTCTTCACGAACTCCATAGCGCCCCTCCCCCCAGTTGCAGTGAGGCATTGGTTCCAAGAAGCGATACAGGGACAGTGAACGGGAACATCATTGGTGGGTGATTGGAAGTGATACTAAGCTGATAAGAACTGATAAAAGGTGTCAGAAGGGGATGGTGACCAAGTTCATTCGTGGGGCACAGCGACAGTTGGACATTATTCCAAGATATGATGTAGGGTGTGAGATAGAATAATTATCCGTGGATGATAAGCACTGTTTGCAACTGATAAGATCTGATTAGGGGCAGGTCCACTGGCTACCTGGCTACTGGGTGCTTAATCACTCCTGCAAACAAGAGGGCGTGTGTGAGGGCGCGGGCTGAAGGGGCGGCCTTTTGCACCAATTGCTATTTTAGGTCCACAACAACAGGTCGAGAAGGCTTTCCTGGCTACGTTCCAACCCACGGCCCTTCACCGCTTTCTCGCCTGCAGGGGTAGTGACTGCGCGCAACACTGCCGCTGCATTCGGTGGACTTTACACAATAGCCCATCAAGGGTGGTTATACAAGCCGCGTTCATAATCGGTGACCGGTGGTCGAGGGGTGCACGACGACGGGAAACAGCGACAGCGAAATGCTTCCCTTCCCCCCCCCCTCCCCACCTCAAACCGAGCTGCTGAGCTGTTCCTAAATCTCCCACAGACTCGTAAAGTCCCTGTTAGCAGGACCTTCTTCACACATACCACTGGAGAGGTGCACAACGTCGCTTTACAGCCTCTGATAGCTTCCTAACCCACAAAAAACTGCTGCTAAACGGGATCAAGCGTTAAAAGTAACGCCACATGCGCAGCATTCACACCAGACCGTATCTGGTCTAATTCAGAAGTGTTACATCATGACTAAACAACTATAAAACACCAGGTAGTCTACTGCACGTTTCCACAACGTGAACCTCCGACCAACACCGAGGAATATTCTGCCGTCCAGCTTTGGAACCTCTGCGCCCGCGCCACACCCATCCCTTTTCATCCATTCAAAGAAGGGCCTCTTAAAAATCGTTTTCTCTTCGGGACACAGAAAACTCATCGTATTTGTTGATAGGGGCATTCTGATGACTTCCTTCGATCGCTGCAGATGCCTCCTGTAGAGACATGCACTTATAAGCTTTGTATACTTTCGGCAGAAGTTTACGGGTCTTACCAAGGTAATGCTGTGACGTGTGATTCAGCAGGAACAATCGAAAGAAACTGGCATACGTGGAAAATGCCTTTCTAAGCCTAACTGTGGTGAAAACCCTCTGTGATGGTCAACAGTGAGATTGAATTCAACTGACTAACCCCTATAAGTTCGATGTTCGACCCGATGTCAATGATTTCATTTTGAGCAACATCAAATTCTACTCCTTTTAGGGCTACGGAATGTTCATCGTCGAGAGCATGCTTCTGAAATTACTTGGCTAGAAACTGAAGACAAAACAAAATGATGGTAGAATCGAGTAGAAATAGCAAAAGAGATTATCGCGCTGATTTCATACAGCGTTTTCTCATGGAATTTTTTATGGTGAGTCATAAGAATAAAACTTCCACATACCACTGGACCTTTCAGATTTCTATCGATTACCAGCGGCCCAGCAGTTTGGAACTTTACTCGGTTTATATCTTCGCTTTCCATTTTACGCGGCTGCTTCACCTGAAAATTTAACTCTATGGCTGATTTCTCTTGAAGGCAGCTGGCACGGTAAGTTCCTAAAATGGGTAGGATTAATATGACTGGTAGGACGGAATTCCGCCTCGCTGAGCAGGCGCTGCGCGGCGCCTTTTAAAGGAGGGTACCCTTAAAGGGCCCTATCAAGCTGCAGCATACAGATCCGGACGAACGCGTTTGTCCCCCCCCCACCCCGCCCACAAATGGACGACCGTACCTGATGCTCGTATTGCTTCATTTGCTAAGTAAGTAAAATATGAAGCGAAGGGATTGATATGAAGCGGCCGCGGTGCTGCATGGATATATGAGTACATACGTGCAGCCGTACCTACCGTAGCGGTTTGGCAAGATGCCTACGGGAACTCGTCCGAAATTGCTTTTTGAGTCATTAAGAACGAAGGCTTTTCTTCGCAGGTTTTTGACCGTTTCACTTCGTTTTTTCGCCGTTTTCCCTCTATGTAGCACCATGCTGGCATGCACGAGGCTAAAGATGAGTGGTGTACCAACATGCTTGGCGGAAGGGATGCGTGGAGCATTTGGCCAGAGCCCAGTCAGCCCTTCCATCACTGACGTTGGGAGTAACCGCCCATCCCCCGCAGTCGGCCCAATGCCTTTCAGACCCGTTAGAAACATATTCCATGACAATGGGATGGGTGAATCAATGGGAGACTCACAATTATTGTGCCTTACTCACTGCTACATCACTTCTTCCATTTCGATAGACAGAAGGGCTGCAGATGAGGAATGGGCAGTGGACAACAAGACGAGACGTATCCCAAGTAATATTGCTTGGTGAATGACAGAAAACTGGACTACGAACCTTTAGAAGGCGAACGAATTACATTACACAACGGGGACCGGGACGCTTGTGCATCTCTCTTGAAGATAAATAAAAGAACAGCAGGATACCCTCATCCGTGACCCTTGTCCTTACCATATGTGAGATGAATGGGACCATAGTTGCCGTAGCGTGCCACCTTCTCTGGTCAAAAGTGCCCTGGGACAGTCTGAAGGATATGATACCCGGGTGATGTCTCCACGCTTCGCTCGCGCTACTGTACCGCCAGTCACACGCCTAACCATAGCCACTTCTGGTTATTCTTGCCGCTTATATGTGTTTCGCAGCGGGATTTTGGTACCGACGCAAATTCTGCACATTGAGGATGGCATGGGCGGGGTTGGGATACGGATCGCTAACTCGCTAACTCGCATCGCTCGATCGCTAATCGCTAACTCGCATCGCTCGATCGCTAACTTTTCAACATACATAATGAAACAAATCTATTAATTAACTTGAAAAAAATACGACACCTGGGCATTACAACCCCCTAACCCGGTACCTGTGTCTTTCAGCGAAGAAAGTGGCCCGCTACTGCAGATGCGGACCCGTTCACCTCGCACATGGAAGCGCAGTCCCCGGAGGTGAGACCGTTTATCTTTGAGCAGTAGCCATAGTTGAGCTCCAAACCAAGCTGGAAAATTGGATTTGAACTTACCGCCACAATTTTGTCTTCTTTTGCTTTCAATCTTGCTTTTTCTGGAAAAGCGCAAACCGTTACAAAAAAGCTTTATATGGTCCCGACAGATCAAAAGCGATCTTAGAACTCACTCCTTTTCCTGATAATTATAAACACTATCACAGCTATGATCACACAAATGATAATGAAAGCAACACCTCCACTGATCAGAAGTATAGGGCTAAAAAAAACAGTTAGGCGGGATGACGGTCAAAGCATTCCAAATTGAAAAATTATGGCAGATGGATCCAAGGACGAACATTGTGGTGGGGAGGGGGGAGGGGCGTATGTAGCGAAATTCTCCCTATCTCCAACGTCAAGAGCCTGAAGGCTTTGCTTCCAGATCCACAGTCACTACTAACTGGGAATGAGTGAGCATGTAAAGGGGCTGGGATTGCAGCGCAGCCCGTTCAGCGTTTCCCACCAATTATCAAAGTACCAATTATTAAAGACACGATAAATAAAAATAAAAAATAATAATAAAAAATAATAAAAATAAAATAAAAATAAAAACAATAAAATCATACTCTATATATAAAGCAGAAGTTGTCTGTCCGTTTGTCGGACCAATAGGAGAATAGGCTCCGCCCACAATGGGCGGGGCCTATATTCAGCTGAGCGGTGTCCCTTGAAAACGTCAACAAAACACTTAAACGCCGTCAACTTTGGGATGGGGGGTGAGGGCATGTTGAAAATATGCCGAAATACACACAAACAGCCTCGCACACTATAGACGGGGCGTGCACCGAAGTGAGTAGTGCCAACGACAAAAATTCGTAAAACCTCCGGAAGATCACAGGGACCCGGGACAAAATCATTCTCTATGCACCACGTTAGACTACACCCACAATGGGCGTGGGGGCATACCCGAAGTGAGCGGGGCGTTTGTTCGGGCGGGCGGGGCCTAACGCAAATCTTCAAAATTCAGACCCGGAACTACTCGGGCAGCGGGAAAACGGACTCGAGTAAAAAGTGGGCAGGTAGATAAACAGAAGGAGGCACACCCGAACTGGGCGTTGGAAAGAGCCCGGCAGATTGCAGTCGGCGGGCGTTTGTCTGGGTAGGCGGGGACCAAGTAAAAATTTCGAAGTTCGAACCCGGAACTACCCGAGCAGCGGGAAAACGTGGAGTAAGAAGTGGGTCGAGGTTGATTCGATCGATTTTTGCGAGCAGTGTTTGGATGAACCCGCTCTGTGATCGACTCGAATTTTGTTACAGAAAATTCGAGTGGGCTGCATTCTATGGGGGGGGGGGGCGAGGGACGGGTAACATAAGTGAAGAGACACCCCAGCGGATGAGATGTGCGCCGAGTCGGCGGCGCCTGCTGCAAAAGTTCATAATATAGTCGCAAGGCAAGTGAGAAAGCAGTGAATATGAGGTCATAATCGAAAATTCATAACTTACTACCAATTTTTTGCATTTATTTATTTGTGATGCAATGGTTGGTCAACGATGGCGGGCCAAGATGCGGGAAGAGATCGGAAAGCGACGCGCGGCCTGTGGTCAGTAATGATCACCGGTAGGCTCGCCGGAGAAGTCATATAAATAGCCTCGGGCATACTCGAGGAGGTTCTACAGTCTACATCTACAGTCGCCTGCCTGCCCTTCTTATTCTCCGCTGCCGTTCTACTTCTTCGATCACCTAAAGAATTCGTTCTTCCTAACACCTGTTATTCGTTGTTCTAATAAATTATTGCTTTCGCGATCCTGGTACTGGGTGAAACTGGGGAATATTCAGAATGAAGAAGCACGCAAGCCCGTACAATTTGTTTGCTTTACGGCTGCTATTCCTTCTACAACAAACTTAAATAGGGGACCCAAAATGTAAACGTAAATGTTTCTGGAATTGCAAAAAAATTTTTTCTGTAGCGAAAGCGGGCGATCCGACTGGCCCTCAGATCCGACTGGTAAATAAAATTGTAGCACGATACCAGAATTCGGCGCTTTCAAGCGTGACTCCTCTTCCAAGGGGTGCCCATACAGCGCCCTATCAAGCTGCAACATACCGACCCGGGCGCCCACGGTGCCCACCCGCCCACAAATGCTCGTATTCCTTCATTTTCGATGTGCAGTATGAAGCGAAGAGATTGATATCAAGCGGCTGCAGTGCTACATGGATATATTAGTGCATACATGCAGCATATCTACCATAGGTGTTGTTGGCATGATGCCAGCAGGGAACTCGTCCAAAAATGCTTTCTGATTCGTCCCTTTTGCACGCTTCTAACCGTTCACTTCCCTTTTTCGTGTTTTTCTCCCGCTATATAGCGCCCTTGCTACCATTTTAGACCAAGTACCAAACTATCGTGCCTTAGGCCTTTAAGATTTCAAGGAGCAGAGGCTATTCGAACTCTTTAGTAATTTCTGGAACCAAAAGGAGTTATCAGAAGAGTGCTGACTTGCGAGCAGATGTCTTGACCCATGCAGCACTTCCCACGCGAGAGAGCTACTCGTTAAAGCACCAGGGCCACTCTTTCCCTTTTAGCTTTATATGTATAGCGCACTCGCTCGGGAAGAGCTTCAGGTGTGGGCTCACATCCCGCTAGGGGCCAAAAGTTATGTCCCGCATTGGAATTCTGCCAATGATGAGCTCTTGGAACAGAAAACCCACTTGCCCAGAGAACAGTTACCCCCTCCGTTGTGTTTTTCTTAGCAGGTGCTAGCTATACTCTAGTGGCAGTATCTAGGGATAGGCTTACTGCCTTCATATAAAAAAATTCTCTTAATGACACTCACAAAAGAGCCATGCTTTCCTCGGTTTTCTCTTTAGATTTGCGCAGCACTTCAAGTCTCGAGTTACTGGTAACACCACTTCTGAAGATGTTTAAAAAACCGGTATTTTTCATTCAAAGGTTTTTTAAAAGTGTAAAAAAAGAGAAAGTGAACGAACGAGATTCACCTCTGATGGAGTGGGTTTCGCTTTTCTTCATAATCAATAAGAGGTTCACTGATGTCCTCCTCGTGAGTAGTACTGTAGATGAGATTTACTTCTGCAGTTGATTGGTCACCCTCAGAGGTATCACGAACGACGCTGTGAGACCCAGCAGGATTGGCAGAATTTTCCGAGAGTTCCCTCTGCAAGTTTTTCCTCGATAATTCTGGTCCATCAACCTCTCTCCGTTCGTTTTCATGGGCATTACTCTGTTGCGACCGAAACTGGTATTCTAAGTCGCTTTTCTTGGCCTTCGGTGAAAAAGCTAGAGAAGTTTCGAGTGGCAGAGAACCTAAAAATCGCCCACATTTCTTCTCATCACAGGATGTCAACAAAATTTCACCCTAAGAGCAAGCAGAAAAGTTAAAAGATATGTACGAATGGCTCTACTAGCAAGTATTTGCTCAACGTAGAAGGCACTACTCGTATACTCGTACTTGGTTCTACAATACCCGGGAAGGAGACCATCAGTACTGTTGCACTAGTCGAAACTAGTTCTGCCTATAATTCAACACCACTCTGCTCAGACAACTGCCTTTCGTTGCAATATCTTAGTCCAGCAAAAAGAAACGTTCTTACCCGGATTGTTCGCCATTTCCCTTAGTGTTGCTGTCATTAAAGGCAGTTGGCACTATAAATCCCCAAAGACGAGCAGGATTTATATGCCTGCCAGGGCGGATTTCCGCTACCCTGTGCAGGCTGCGCAGCGATTTTTCCCACGGAGGTACCCTTACTAGGGTCCTATCAAGCTACAAGTTTCCGACCATGTACATAGATGCAGCCGCACCTACCGGAGCGGTTATTTGCAATACGCCTACGGGAAACTCGTCCGAAATCGCTTTTCAAGAACGAAGGCTTTCTTCGCAGTTTTGGACCGTTTCACTTCGTTTTTTCGCCATTTTCCCCACTAATAGCGCCCTGCTAGCATTTTAGGCTGAGTACCAAATTATCGTGCCAACTGCCTTTAAGACCAAAACAGACAGCGAAGATAAACTGCGAACTCACACCGACTCTTCTAGAGAAGAGTTGGTCCTGGTGCACTGTGCTACTCTCCTCTCAAAAGTGCACGACCACGGGGTTTTAGGGTAGGACGAAAGATTGCCGTCCTCGACTCCGTCCGCTATCGTCAAGGTGCAGCATTTGCGTCGATACCGAGATCTCGCAGCTTCCGTACACCCAGCGGTAGCAATAACGAGAAGCATGAGGACGCAAATAGATAGCGCTATGCTTCCGATGTTTGGCTGGCTTTGCGGCAGCATGTGCAGAGTACAGTTTGTCTATTTGAAAACCATGTGTGTCTATTTAAAAAAACAAAACCAAGTAGCCAATTTCTCCAACGACGAGCACCATGCATAGAAACAAGTAATGAAGGTCAGGAGTAAAAGCTCCCAAACACCAACTGTTCATTGGGACATTGGTAGCCTCAATCAATCAATCGAATATCAGACTTCCGCTATCCTCTTTGAGACGCTGCCTTCCTATTAGGTTGTCCGGAAAGTTCTCAGCGTTTTGTGCACCTATTTTTTGTACATTCACTGCTGATTAAAAACTCATTCTGCCTTGCTTCTCAGTAGCACATCCTGTAGAGAATTTCTTGCGCTATCTGATGGTATAATTGCCGTTTCACCATTGCTTGATAAACCCCTTTTTTCAAGAGCAGGGCACAGCATTGGTTGGGGATTCCCTATGGGGGGGGGGTCGTATTTGGCCGCCAAAAGGGGGTCGTATTTGGGCTGGGAAAAATTTATTTTTTATAGTTGATTTTTCTCGCTTTGCGGACGTTTTGGAGGGGGGTCGTATTTGGTCGTTGTTGGGAGGGGGGGTCGTATTTCTGGCTAGGAGTTACGTGGTTCACTTCATGAGTTTTATGAATTTTCTGTGTTATAGGTACTATGTACGCCCGTACGATGTACGTCGCATGCCTACTACATACCCCCTCGACAACTTTTTCGCCGAGTATAAACCACAACCACAGTCAGCCATGTCAGCCATCGTACGAGCATGGGGGGGGGGTCGTAAAAGCTCGACCAAAATCCCCATCGAATGCTGTGCCCTGTTTCAAGATTTTTTCAAGCATGTGAAAAGAGCACTTCGGACGATTTTTTTCTTCGACTATAAATTGGGGCAATCCGCAATCGAAACAGCTCAACAAATTAACCAGGTGTGGGGGCCCAATAGTGCTAGAGAAAGCACTGTGCGGCAATGGCTCAACAAATTTCGTTCTGGAGATTTCAGCCTTGAAGATGAACCTCATAGCGGTCGACCTAAAGCAATATCTGACGAGGATTTTTTTGGAGGCTGACCCATCCCAAACAGTTCGAGAGATAGCAGAAGAGCTAGGCCTTGGCAAATCCACTGTTGCAGATGGTCTGGAACGCATTGGGAAGGTGAAAAACTCGACAATTGGGTGCCCCACAATCGGAGTGACCGGCAGGAATCGGCACGTCTCGAGGTTCCTTCTGCATTGCTTTTGCGCAGCAGAAACGACCTGTTTTTGGGCCGAATTGTCACCTGTGATGAAAAATGGGTCATGTATGATAACAGGAGACGTTCCGGACAGTGGTTGGATTTCGACGAACCACCGAGGTAATTTTCAAAGCCGAACCCTCACGAAAAAAAGATTCTGGTCACGGCTTGGTGGTCATCGGCTGGTGTGATCCACTATAACTTTTTATCACCAGGCCAAACCATCACAGCAGAACCCTACTGTGAAGGAATCGACGAAATGTACCGAAAATTTTGTCAGCTGCAGCCAACACTTATCAAAAGAAAGGGTCCGATTCTTTTGCATGACAACGCCCGCCCACACGTTTCACAAATCACTATCCATAAATTGAACGAATTTGAAGTTCTACCTCAACCGCCATATTCTTCAGACCTTTCGCCAATCGACTATCACCTTTTCTAACATTTTCAGAACTCCCTTGCTGGAAAATACTTCATCAATCAGGACCAGGCAAAAAAGCCTTCGTGGATTTCGTGAATTTTCGACCACCCAGTTTTTACTTTGATGGGATTTCTCGACTGCTGTCACATTGGCAAAAGTGTGCTGATTCGAATGGTGCCTATTTCGATTAAATCCGATGAGTATTAAAAAGTTACGATCGTTTAAAGTGAAACACCCAAAACGCTGAGAACTTTCCGGACAACCTAATAATTCCCGCGATGAGAAGTGTAACAGTTCTTTGCTCCATAGTTTCGAAATAGCTCATTGGATCCTGGTCAAGAGAACCAGAATCGATGATCAAAACCCGCTAATCGATGGGCTCTCCAGAAGCTTCCATGCGAGCATGCAACGTGTTAGGTTGCCTAATAGGTTCTCTGGGCTGAGGGATGCGATGAACTTCGTATCATTCGCTCAAGCCACAAAGCCGGGTCTCTTCATCTTCTTGGCTAGTCCTCCATGTTTGAAAGATCCCCAAGTCAAGCCCTTCCTTCTGCTTACCAGGGAAGGCCGCCAACTTACCATGGAACTTTGAATGGAGACCTGGTGGATCGATAGAGTCTATAAGGCTATTAACAAATATAGATAGCAAAACTGCAACGTGCATTCCACAAGGAAGTTATGAGCAGGTAAAGTTTGTAATGGTGTAGTCGGGTGGAGGCTCGGTGGTAGCAGCTGCGAAGGATAATCGAGGAATTGCTTACAGCAGATCGAGTCGCGGTGGTTCAGTGGTAAGGTTCTCGCTTCAAAGTCACATCATGCTGGTTCGATTCCCGGAGGCGCTCAAGTTTTTGCATTCCTATTTCTACCTGATTTTTTGACTTGCGTACGAGTTAACACCTGGCCATCGTTTGATTCACGTTCTCGGCCTCTATTTACTGCGGAACCGGGAGCATGGAAGTTTCTGCTCCATTGTTTTCACCTAATTTTTCGACACCCACCAAGTACTTGGCGACTTTGCAGCAAGTGTGGTAGATCGAATCGGTCAGTGCCGATTTGATCTAGCTCGATGTCGCCATGCCTTTCTCTTTAGCAAAAGTGGTTTCCATACTGGTAGCAAAGGTAGTTTTCTGAAATACTCGTGGTACAAAGCGGGGCACTATTGAACCACTCCTACCCCAAAAAACTCAAAAAAATTTTTTCGCTGAAACGTTGCCTAAAGATGTAATTCGATGCGCTGATCACGAATATCACATCCGTTTCGAGCGCTGGCGTCATTTGGCGCCATTATGCGCCAATTTGGCGCCCACCACTTTTTTCACCAAAGTCGATGAAAACTTGCATATGGGGGTTAATCAACATACTGATCACGGATATCACATTGGCGCCAAAAATAAATATTGGATTCGTGATCAGTATGTTGATTAACCCCCATATGCAAGTTTTCATCGACTTTGGTGAAAAAAGTGATGGGCGCGCGTTTTCTTGATTTTTTGGGGTAGGAGTGGTTCAATAGTGCCCCGGCTTTGTACCACGAGTATTTCAGAAAACTACCTTTGCTACCAGCATGGAAACCACTTTTGCTGGAGAGAAAGGCATGGCGACTGATGCCACGCGCGCCATCGAGGTAGATCAAATCGGCACTGACCGATTCGATCTACCACACTTGCTGCAAAGTCGCCAAGTACTTGGTGGGTGTCGAAAAATTAGGTGAAAACAATGGAGCAGAAACTTCCATGCTCCCGGTTCCGCAGTAAATAGAGGCCGAGAACGTGAATCAAACGATGGCCAGGTGTTAACTCGTACGCAAGTCAAAAAATCAGGTAGAAATAGGAATGCAAAAACTTGAGCGCCTCCGGGAATCGAACCAGCATGATGTGACTTTGAAGCGAGAACCTTACCACTGAACCACCGCGACTCGATCTCCTGTAAGCAATTCCTCAATTATCCTTCGCAGCTGCTAACACTGAACCTCATTACAAACTTTACCTGCTCATAACTTCCTTGTGGAATGCACGTTGCAGTTTTGCTATCTATATTTGTTAATAGATAGACTCTATCAATCCACCTAGGTCTCCTTTTAAAGTTCCATGGTAAGTTGGCGGCCTTCCCTGGTTAGCTCTGCAAGTCTTTCATCACTGACCCGGGCACGCATAGCTCGAAAATTCAGATATGTTCGTTCCGTTGAGCGAGAATGGGAATCAGAAACCAGTTCGTTTCTCATAAACATCGTCTTCGTTAGGTTCAGATGCAAACCGATTTCACGCGCGAAGCCGAAATCGGCCAGCATTCGCTGTGCTTGCTCGATGTTTGATGTTATCAAATGACCAGCCGGCTTCGCCGGCTGACACCGGCGCGCCTCCTTCTGAGATACAGCACGGCTTCGTCGAGCGGGCGCGGCTCCGCCGCGCTTACCTTCTTCCACACATTTCATTAGCCGCCTAGTATCAGGCTTTTCTTTTACCTGAACAGGTGGTCAACATTCTTTGACCAATAGCATCATACCTGCTACTTTCAACACTATTACGGTGTATGGAGTGGTGGTAAGGAGCGTTGATCAAGTGGACAGAGAGAAAAGCCGGGTATTAGTCGAGCATTTGATCATACGAATGCAGGTAGGCGCGATGGAGCCACGCCCCGCAAAGCCGGGCCGTATCACATAGAGGTCTGGAGTGCCTGGAGTGCTCTGGAACCGCTTGAGGAATTTTTAAGGCTGGCCCCGCTCACCTTGACGCACGCTCCACACACAACAGGTATGCCTTACACTTGTGAACCGGTGACCCCTCGATGACCTTAAACCACTTTTTCCCGGTGTCTGGAGTGCTCTGGAACCGTTTATATTTTTGAAATTTGGCCCCCCTCCCACCTCGGTGCAGGCCGCCCACAACGGGAGTGCCTCGCACATCCTTACATTTGATCACTTGGGGACCATAATCCACTTTTTGGCACCATCTGCAGTGCTTTAGGACCAAACTACGACTTTTTATACTGTTCCTCGTGCTCAAATGCACGCCCCGCCCACTGTAGGCGGGCCTCAGCACGCCGTAAACATGGTGGACTCTTGCCAGACGTTAATCTTCGTCATGGACTTTTCTGCGATCCCTAAACATTTTCGGGGACCGAGTTACCGACCTTTGTGGGAAGCGCCGCCCATCTCAAGTACGCCCCGCCCATTTCGGGTGTCTCTCCTCCATTTGGTGTGCCAACCCAGTGCTAACCTAATTCCACTTTTTCCAGTCTCCGAGCTGCTTTGTAGCCAAGTTATGGTGATTTTTCAGTGACACGGGAAGCGCCGCCCATCTCAAGTACGCCCCGCCCATTTCGAGTGTGTCTCCTCTGTTTGGTCGGTCAGGCCTTTGTTAACTTTACTGCACTGTTTCCTCATCTCGGGACTGCTCTGGAACCGAGTTATGACTTTTTTCAGTGACATCGCTAACGACGCACGCCCGCCCACTGTGGGCGGGGCTTACCATGGGTCATGGGTGCTATTTAGGTTTTGTCCCATGCTCTACCCATCCCCACCATGACCCGACCTCTCCAAGTTCTTCTTCAGGTGCTATGAATTTCGTGACAGACAGACAGACACACACACACACACACACACACACGGACATAGCCGATTATATTAGTAGGATGTCATCAGCAAAACGGAAATGGTGTGGTTGTCAGCCGTAAACTTTCATTCCATGTCTACCCATTCCAATCAACGCTTGAGGTTCTCGAAATAAAAGAAAAGCGAGTTTGGGCGAGAGTGTCGCCTTGTTAGCATTCTTTTTTCATGTCGATGATTAACTCCCAGTAGGTGATCATGGCTGTGAAGTTGCTTAAAGCTCACAAAGTATCTCGATGTATTATGTAAGGACACCCTGGTTGCCCCAGTTTTCACGCTTCTGTCTCAACGGAGTCGAAGGCTTTCTTTAAGTCGATGAAGGTGAGGCATAACGGCATTTTGTACACTCGTGATCAATGAGCTTGGTTACCGCGTAGATGTGCTTCATGTAGTATGTGCCAATTAAATATTTCAGGTAGCTCGTGTGAAGTTTGGCCCATGAAGGCCATTGTCGTGCAGGTCTCCTTTCTTGTACAGCAACACAGTCTTGCTGGTTTTCCACGAGGTGGGTACCTTGCATTCCGACAGGTAGCGCGTGAAGAGTCGAGCCAGAGTTTTGACGAGAACTGGCGGAAGATTCTTCAGATGTTCGGGTCTGATCCTGTCGGGACCGGGTGCCGTACGATTCTTCACCGACGAGATGCATGTCGGACTTCAGAAAGAAAATCGAACAAATGACCTATCTATCATGCTTCAAGCTGTACGACGGCGGATGGACAAGGGTGTCAAAGAGACCAGAGTAGAAGTTCTGGATGACCCTCTCCACGTCCTTTCCAGATGCAGTGATTGTCCTGTTCGGATGTCAGAGGTCGACAATTTCGATCTCGCAGTTGACGAAGTCAACGCGGCGCGCGTTTTGAATGCTCTACACAAACTATGCTGTTCTTACCAGCATTGCTGCTCTTCTCTGCTTGAGGTCTTCTTTCATCGCTTCTGGTCATGGTTTCGCGACCTCGGAGCTGGTAGTTACCCGGTAGCCTGCCGCCTCACGTTGACGAATCAGTTCAAGAGTTTCCAGAAATAGGCGCTTTTTGATGAACTTTCAACACTCTGACTTCATGGCGCAGTCGTGGCGATGTTCAGCCTTCTTCAATATCGTTATCGATGATGGAATCTTGCAAGAGCTTAGCGAGACAAGTGAAGTGGTCCCAATTGATGACAGTTTTGAGACTTCGCTTCTTGCGATTTGCGGCCTCTTTCCTCGCATCAAAACCTTGCGCGGAGGAGACGGTTATTCGGTTTTATATAGAACCAAGGAACAATAGCGAAGTTGGTCGGGCGCAACTCTGACTGAAGATGATGTGGTCGATCTGCCCATGGAATTCCACTGGCAGAGTCCTCCAGCGAAGAATGCAGAGTACGTGATAGACTCAGGTACAGCCTTTCATGCTTCTCGAACATTCATTCTGTGTGTTCTATGTGAAATTCTTTGCCCATTCTCCTGGGCCCTACTTTAGCGTTGAAACTGCTGACCATGACAAGCTGTTCCTCCCGATAACTCGACGTTGCTGCGTTGGGATGAAGATTTGCAAAATCGGTTGAAGCACCTTTCGCTATCACATGCTAGCTCAGCAATACTGACTGCCACGAATTCCAGCTCCGCCCAGGCACACACCATGCCTTGCAAAAATTGCAAAGAATGGGTGCCGATACCAGCGTCAGGCGCCAGGTTGACAGGCCGGCTGATGAAGAACCCCGTCACAACAATCATGACAGGTCTGGCGTGTTAGCGGTACGTAGATTTTGGCGCTAAGCCAGCCTTCGTCGATCGTTGTGAATGTGGCATTCACTGAAGGCTGGGGAAGGGGCTGATACCGCGCCATACCCACGCGCCGCTTACACACGGTAACTTAGGTGATAATGACTTCTCTGGAAGGAGCATCACTTGCCGTTACTAACTGTACTTTAAGCAATGAAAAACACAATACTTACCTATGTTGTTTCTCAGTTGTTCCTGAATTTGCTGAAAGAGAAAGCTTTAGCCTGAGGTAGCGATGCAAGTCGAGCGACAAGTTCATGATCTGACTCACTTCGTTTAAGGAAGTGACGGGAATGATGACAAGAAGAACATTCAACCGCATAGAAGAGAATGATTAACAACTGCACCTCACTCAACATTGGTAGAAATGGTAGAGGCAAACCAACAAACACGAATGATACCAATTTGTGCATATCATAATGTAAACAAATAGCATGCCCACCAAACCTCAATACAAGAAGGGGTTGCACTACGGAATAAAGCGCTGGAGAGAGGCCGGAATCCTAACGATGGCAAGAGAGCGAACCAACCGGGATCTTGACAGTGCCTCAGTGTGCGATTCTACCGAGATCCCGACGAGTACGATCCAGCCGTGATACTGACGATGGCAGAACGCGATCCAGACGGGATCTCGATGAGAGTCAAAGTGCAATGCAGTCGGAATCCTGTGAGTGACAGAATATCCAATCAGGATGGTGCCCGGGAGTTCGGTCTTATGTACACCAACCTCTGCAGAGTGAATGTGTCAAGCAGGTAATTCTTTTTTACGTAATGCGCGAAATGGAAATACTGGGGAGTGGATGTTCGGTGAGAAGAGAAAGGCTAGCAAACAAAAGTGTAAATATCGATCTGATTTGGGAGTGTGGAGTAGCTCAACGTCTGTCTAGTCCCTGCTCATCTTCCCAATCTCAGATCTCCTACTCTTAGCCTCCTTCTCCCCAGATAAAGACTCGTTCTAATCCTTGAGAGTGATGCCTCTTTCTTTTCCGATTCTTGAGCTAGCCGTGCCGATGTTACCGCTATAGTTCGCTGTAGACGGTTGGGCGTCCCAGGCGCGATGAGTTGGTGCGGTGCCAGACCCGTTCTCCACCAGCTGTTAAAGCGAGCAAGTGATATGACTGTATCATCTTTCGTATTACTCGTTTTCTACCACTTTTTGTCGCATGCGCGCTTCAACAAGAAGGCAGAGAGCGGTTTTGACGGCGTGACGCTCTCATACTGCCTGACAACCATCCGCAGCGAACAGTAAGAGTATACTCAAATTGTTGTTTACGAATAAGCCTATGATATGTTTCGCGTATATATACCCCAGCTTCACTGAAAGTTCGCATTAACCCATGGGTTGGTCGCCCTTCAGATTGTTGAGTAACTGTGCTAGCGATATCAGGAACATTCTTCAGAAGGGTACTTCGAGGTGCGTCACGTTCTAGGTTCCGTATGCGTTTTCCGCTCACTATTACACATATGAAATAGATTTCAGGTACATGAGTATAGTCTTGGCGTATTATTCTCACCTCTTCATCGGCATTTCCGTGGTTTCAGTATCACATAGCTGCCTTAAAAGACGAGGTTCTGAGTCCGTTGATGTCGCAAAGAAAGAGAGCCCAAATGTGAGTCGCGCCTGAAAAACGACAAGCATATAACAAAGGGCTGAAAAGTACTCGTTGTTTTCTCCAAGAAAC
Source organism: Cooperia oncophora (assembly GCA_036418165.1). Lineage (NCBI taxonomy): Eukaryota > Metazoa > Nematoda > Chromadorea > Rhabditida > Trichostrongylidae > Cooperia > Cooperia oncophora. The sequence continues at coordinate 35,621 of MU922685.1, forward strand.
TTGACGTTTGCCCGACCAATACCCAAAATGCGCTTGATTGTAATTCGTGCACTCACCTCTAAGGACAGTTCTTGCCATCTGACAGGAATGAAGATGGGCTGGCAGATGTGCAAGTGCGATAACTTTATCACTTGAGAGCGCGCGGAAATGGGACTGTGTATTAGTGGTACCCGAGTGCCGTCTCCACACTCCGACCGCACTATCCTCAGGACTTACGTCGATACCAAGATTCCGCAGCAAACACACCAGTCAAACCAGGCAGATCTAGGCAACAGATCAGATACTGTCGTGGATGAGATCGTGGTGCCACAACACAACCTGGAGTGAGAGAGCGCAGACAAGTAGCGCGCTTGGCTATGATTAGGCGCGTGACTGGCCGTGCAGCAGTGCGCAGGAGTGTGGTAACGAAACTCGGTCACCAGTGCCCTCATTCCTGTGCTTCACGTGGCTTGCTACTGCAACTGCGGACCGGTTCACCTAACACGGTTACGGCTGTTGTCAACCAGACGTGCTCTCGCTGCGGGTCCAGCGTTATTCTCACGAGTCATCAGTCCAGTAGTTGAAGGGAGAAGGTAAAGGAGGAGGGATCAGAGAAGGAAGGAAGGAAAAGAAGGAGGGAGGAAGAAAAAAGGAAAGAGAGGAGAGGCTTCTCGGTTGACAAGTGCCCTGAGACGACCTAACACACGGCAAGGATCTGGACCCGCGGAAGCGAGTGTTAAGTTTGTCATTGGAAAATATGCCTTCTATAGTTGGCTTCAGAAGTTTTCATCAACGAAGAGCAGCAGTTCCGTTGAGCATCCACATGAGATAACACCGAAGTCGTCAGTCGACTGGGATAATTCAAAGGATGACAAAGCTCCCGTACGGAAATCAGGTAGGGAGTTTCGAGGAACTGAGAAATAAGTCTAAGTCAAAGCTTCCGTCGGATTCTTGCATTGCAGCGCTCACCGTGCCCATTTGTCGCCACACAACCTTACCATGTACTGTTATACGCCAATGGCTCTACGCGACAACTTCCCACAATGTTTTCGTCAACTCCTTCCGTACTTATTTCGTTAGCCAAACCCCACTGAGAAGCTCCCGGGGCTGGCAAAATAACAGTGGTTTGCGTGAGAATCGGGAAGTCGTTTCGTATTTTTTGTTTCGAAGGTGACCTCATGAGCATCTGCTCCTTAATCCCCCTTGAGTAGCCATAACAGGGAGTTTGGAGTCGGACCTCATGGCCTGATGCTCCTCATAGACAGCCACAGAACCTGGATGAAGTATAAACATCTGAAAATTCATGGCAGAATCGTCTTAGCTGTACCGCCTGCCTCAATCTGGGTTGACCCTTTATGTTCAGGACAACAGATAGCTATAATTCTGCCAGCTAAAAGCAGATGACTGCCCGGTACTTGATTGGTTCCGAAGAAGCGTGTTCTACTACCCTACTACGCTTTATAGCCAATGTGTCTTCATAGGATGCAACGCTCCATGCAGGAGTAGTCAATAAAAACACTTTGCTTATGGATGGAACCACGAGCATTTTTCTCGCACAAACTGGACAACGCAGACTGACACTGACCTTAGCCTCTGTAAGCTCAGAATCCGTCAAACCGTCGTGCTTGGAGCCTTGTGGCGTTTGACGATGAAGCTGACTGTCAGGATCGAGTCATCAAAACTAGATCACGACCGTAGAGATCACGTTTAACAGGAAGATGGACGGGTGATCTCTTCCCAGTCTAGGAATTTGAACACTAGGGACTCAAAAGTAGAAATTGGGCGGGTGCTTTAGGCTGACATGATCACTGAAGGGTCTTGAGCTTGTCGGCGACGACGCTTGGCTTCGTTTTGTCATGACCCTTAAGGCTGGACTAGGGTGTTTACTAGAGTCTTTGGATAGACATCTTGGGAGCATTACACCATATAGCTTAGCTCCCTGTGCGGAATTAACTCTGATGACCACTCCGACAGAAATGCGTCCTTTTATTGGCCGCTCCTGTAGTAAAAGCAGATAGGATGAATAAACGTTCTTCTTCTGGTCGCTTCTGACTTGCTTGATCTACGTATGACAGAAACAAAAAAAAACTGAGTGCTTGCTCCCCACTGCCAACCATAGCATTAAAAAGGTAATATGTAGAATCTAGGCTTTAAAGGAAGCCTCCATAACAAGATGCTTTCAGCAGATTCTTCCACAGCAACTGCAATTGGCTCCGAGGGAAGTGGAGGACCTGTGAGTTATTTCCCAACTTCTATCACATTTCATTTACTTATCGAGCAGGCTGCGCGAAAACAGCACTATGTGAGAGCGAAGAACGAGTAAACACCACGGAACACTCCAACACAAACAAACAGTGCACTATACAGGGTGACCAAAAAGTTCTGGCAATTTCGTGTTTGTGCGTTTTTGAATGGCCATTATGGTCTGTTTTCTCTCCGATGGGTTATTTGTATTCCGCAAGCCATTTCGAACTACCGTACGAGTCATCTATCCAATCACTTTCGATTTCTCCTCGCACTGTCTCGAAAAAATCAAAAAGTTGCAGTTGTTGAAACCCATCTTCTGGTCGGTGCTTGTTGAAGAATGTGCTCGCCACCGACGAGAAAAATTTTCGATCACAACTACCGGAATTGTTGTCTGCTCCTCAGAAAAGGTCAACAGAAGGCAACGGCTGTGAAATCCGTCGGACGCAGACTCTTTCCAGCCTCAGTCACGGTCTGAGGCGGGATCTGTGCCACCGGAAGACCTCTCATTTCTTCATCGAGCGCATCGTAAAGATTAATGCTGTCTACTCCCAACAACGCGTTCTCCGCGATGTACTGAAGCCATGGGTGTCGTAGCACTTCGGCCCGGATGGACATGTGCTTCAGCAAGACTGGGAGCCAGCACATCCTGCCAAACCCACGAACTGCCGCTTGTGAAGAGCTGTTTCCCGATTTTGGGGCAAGGACGTTTGGCCTCCCAACTAGCATGGTCCGAACCCCATGGATTATTCCATCTGGGTCGAAAAATCTCAGGAATTCGATGCGCAACGGTTTACCACCTGAAAGTGGCGTTGCTGCGTGTTTGGGACCGTAAACCTCACCGCAAAAGTATGGCGCCGACATTGTCGGCGATTTGGAATAATGACTAGCGTAATGTATTGAGGCTGAAGGAGGCAATTTTGAAACATTGTTAACTGATGTTGTATACGGTCATTGGCTACGTCCGATTAGATCGAAGATCTCCCAGCACGCTTAGTATGGGCTAATCTCCTTCTTTGCAAAGGTTATCTTTTTATGCCTAGGCCCGAAGTACTCGAACAACTTGGCAGAACTTTCTGGTCACCCTGTAGAACGTCCACACTCCTGCGAAGGAGTAAAAGCCGCACTGAATCGAATGTGATAGGCGCGAATTTTGGTAGCCGTGCTCTTCTTGCGAAGCTTCTTCAGTTTCTAAGATTAACCAGGCATTGTTCCTTTTTTTTTGTCTGTTATTGCAACGCTCTCCTTGAGAACCCTGCGCGCTCACACAAGAACAAGGGCCAGCAGGTGCTGAAGGGCAGTTCTGAAGAAAGACGAAAGTCTGAAGTCGTGAAATGTCGCAATATTTGTGACCGCTCACGCATCTGATACTCCTACAATGTAAGAATCAAGCGCAGGTTTCTGAAGAAAGATTTGATTGCATCGATCAATAGCCCACGCACGATCAACACACGAAGTTAAAGGCCTTGGCACGATAAATCCCCAAGACGAGTAGGATTAATACGCCTGGCAGGACGGAATTCCGCGACCCTGAGCAGGCGCTGCATAATGCCTTCAAGGGCGCTATCAAGCCACAACTTTACGTCCCAAACGCCCCCTTGCCCGCCCGCCCACAAATGGACGACTGTTCCAGACGCTCTAATTGATTCATTTGCTAAGCAAATTATGAAGCGAAGGCATTGGTATGAAGCGGCGTGATGCTGCATGGATATATGAGTACACATATGCAGCCGTACCTTCGGTAGCGGTTATTGGTAAGATGCCTTCGGGAAACTCGTCCAAAATTGATTACTAACACAGTGAGAACGGAGGCTCTTTTTCGCAGGATTTTGACCGTTTCACTCCGTTCTTTCGCCATTTCCCCACTATATAGCGCCCTACTAGCATTTTAGGCCGAGCACCAAATCATCGTGCCAACTGCCTTTAAAGACAGCTCCCGCGATAAAAGTGTCATGGATAGTTGCTTTCAATTATGAAACAGTAGCTGATAAGTAATTCCCCAAAGAAGAAAAAAGCAAGAAGAGTCCTCAAGAACACCATAAACAAAATCGCTCCCTGGCAGTCACACCTTCCTGCGGTCTCTGTGCAACCCCTGGCTCACAAATTCCTTTATCACATCTCCCAGTAACAGGGGTGTCATCCATTGCAAAGAATACGAAAAACAACAACATGGAAGAAAAACTCTTGAAAAGGAAAAGAAACTTTCAAAAACTAGGCGTCTGAATTTAGGGTTACGGTAGCGTGCATCTTTTAGTGTAGTGTGGTGCGTCGAGCTTTTGCACCACGAAAATTGGGTCGCTCGTGATTTTTACGCGTTTTACCTTGCAAGATGGGTTGGAGTTGACTGTATGTGCTCCTAATGAATAAGTAATAAAGGAGAGCAGAATCATTCATGGGCACGAGCGCGGTCAGCAAAAAGGGCATGCAATTCCGATTAATGCCCGCCGCCCCAACAAAGAACAACTGAGCGGCCCTCCGTCAGAGGGCATCTAGCAAGTGGGCGGTCCAACTGGGCGGGCGTTAGAACTAGAACTTTCAGCGGCTGTAGCTCGCTCCTCGCTCGCTGTGGAGTCGCGAGAGTGGGACAGTCTCTAGCTTGGGGGCTGTACTACTTGCACAAGGAAGGACGACCATGTACTACTCGAGCGCGGAGGCTGTCTTTAGGCTGTTTTTTTTCAACTTTTGAATCTCATCGCGAACAACGATGTCCCTCCTACACTTGTTACCTAACCTGAATCGGCAGTACTGTTCGTCGTGACGCCTGCTACTGGAGCCTGCTTGACCAAACATAGAAAGTTGCGCCAACGCTTCGTCATCCTTACATTTTTTGACCGAGATAACCAAGGAAAGGTTCCCGGGGAAAAAACGCCATCTCCCAAAAATTAGTGATCTGCAGGTTGAATTCTGTATATTCGCCCTAATCAACCCCTTTGTGAGATGCGGCACGCATTGGACTTCCATTCAGGATCGTAGTGGCATATAGACCTAGACTTGACCTGTGGCCTATACAATGACTTGCGGGGCAGCCGATGAACATTTCACTGTTCTAATCCTCTCAGACAAATCTGGCATCAGTTTACTTAATTCCCTATAGGGTAGAAGGCATGGTTGACCTGGTGGGAGTCGAGGCGAAGGAGTTCAAACCCAGGACCGCGCGAGTGATAGGCGCGTCTTTTGTTACTAGCCACCTCAATATAAAGTCATCGTATGGTAATATCAATATATTTGTTGCTCTTGAGATTTTATTGAAATCAAACTCCTAAATACTTCAGCCCGTTACATCCAAAGGAGCACGTCCTGTCGCTCACAAAAAGAAACCACCCCTCAAAATGTTTGTAGTGAGTTCCATTCACATCGGATACAGATAGCGATTTTTTAAGTTTTTTTCTTGTTGTTGTGCTCCAGTTTTTCAGGACAAGTGATGAGTCTACACTGAAACTCATTGAAAACTAAACACCTTAATCGGAACGTTGAGCTCGTTGGG
>MU922686.1:1833-14364 GCA_036418165.1 Cooperia oncophora
GGATATTCTTCATGAGTTGCTCGATCTAACCGCCGCGCTCACCTTCAGTCCGGGGCCCACGGAGAAAATACTGGTCTCTCCATTCCAGGTACGTCCGGTGCCCACTATCAACCCGCTTTGGCGACTACGGTGAAGATGAGTTCCTGGACCGTACACTGGTCGGAGCTGCTCGATGTTGGAGGTCTTCCAGATCGAGAGTACTGCTCTCCAGGTAGCTATCCATGGGTGACTCCATACTAGAAGTTTTGCAGCTGTTTAGAGGTGACAGGAATTCCAAAGTTCTCCAGTCAGGCTGCGAGTGGAGATGACTTCAAATTTTAGTGTACATGAAGGTGGGTACTCGTATCCACGTCCTCTGTCTGGGCTGCGAAAACTCTGCTGATATGCCACTCGGTCAAAATGTCTTTTTTTGCAACCCCCCCCTCCCTGTATACAGATGTAGGACCAAGGGTGATCTAGGGAATGTCACGTTTTCTCTCCTAGTGCACGTCCTACGCTGATATTAGGGTCACTGCCACTCTCTCTCCCCCTGTGTGATCGGTGGGTTCTGCTGCTTTGATTTCTGACGCTTCTCTTTTTTTCTTTCGACGGGATCAACCACATTTCCGTGCAAAATGAAGACTCGAAGTTCGGGCGTTCTTTCCTGAGCATGCCGTAGGATATGATGCCTCGAGAATAGATCATCGTAGTTCTGTGGACTACGCAAAGCTCTTATATGTTCCTCCATTCTCTTGTGTAGTGGCCTTGATGTTTCTCCAATATAAAATTCATGCCACGAAAGGCACACCACCTTGTGAACTAAATATTGTTCTTGACACACATTGTGTTCTCCACAGATCTGACAGTTTGCTCTTTCACAGCGACTTTCATAGGGTTGCGATGATGTTGAAAAGCGTCGTAAAGTGGGAGCTTTTCGCAAAAGATCAGGCTGTTATGCAAGTGCCCGTGATCTCTGTTACGACGGGCATTAACATCGAGTCCGCCAAACGAGTTGATAAGAGGCAGCACGAGTGGAGTACCACAAGATGATCGGCATGGTCTCCAGCAACGGAGTTGCTGGTTCCTGTATCTGTTCTGCCGCAGATATTCTCAGCTTCTGTCTCCATTTCTTCATGATTCGTGGAGGCCAGCTCTCACGTGCATATCCTTCTATTCTATAAAGCAGAAACTTTGTGTGTCGGTTTGTCGGTATGTATGTATGTATGTAAGTATGTTTGTATGTCTGTCCGTCCGCAAAATGCTTCACGGGTTCGAGTTCGCTGGAGGCGAAAACGACCGCTAGGCAAACGGGCAAATCGGTGCGGAAGTAGCGTGGGCAGCGACCTGTGTTCGTGCGGGGGCAGGGTGGGAAACGAGGAGGGGGACGCCCAGTGCCACCCCCCCCCCTCTGCTTTCTTCCCCTGCGCGTGCTCAGCCCAATCTGAGCATGCGCAAGGGAAGGAAGCACAGGGGATCCACTGAACACGGGAGCTTGTTCAAAGGTATGTTTATAGAAACACAACGGCACAGGGATATGTTGGTGACAAGAACTGCTAGCTGCTGATAAGGGGAGTTAGAGTGGAAAGGACAACATACTCATAACGCGGGACATAGCATCAGTTAGGCGTTGATTTCAGCAAATGGTATCAAGGGGAAGGTGGAGAAGGCGACGGCGGGTGACAGGAAATGATAACTGATAGGGTCTGATAGAAAACGATGCAGTTGTTGCTCAGTCAAATGCTGAAGCCTCTACACCACGAAATTATGGAGTTTTAGTGATAGCGATTGATGACGGGTGACAAGCAATTTTATCAGTTGATAAGTAAAGATAAGGGGACATTCTCACGACATCTCTGACCACTATACTGCCAAAAAAAGCCTCTCAGTAAGCAAAATTTTCCCACAGCCATCACTCCTTTGATAGCACTAAAAAATGTACTCATCCCCTTAGGGGACTATACATTCGCTGAAACAGGAAATTTGGAAAAATCAAAAACTTTAATATTGGAACACACTTTATGCGTTCAGTGAGTATTTAACTTCTTTTTTGCTTTTCAACTTTTAATCACTGATGAGAACGAATAACGAAGTAGTTTGTGAGATATTCACGAACGCAGCCTAAATATTGTCATCTGCAGCCATTCATGCAACCTTAGCAGGTGGATTGCATGTTAATGACAAGTTAATCGCCCACCGTTGGTGTTGTGATGCAGGTAATAAAAACGGGATTTGTTCGTCTACTGTGCAACACATATTGATATTTTGTACTTCCTATATATTTCTAAGATCTACGTATAGAATGGGCGTTATGGCCGAAACCAGCAGGCCTTCTGCAAATATGAGGGGTACAGATTTCGCTAGGTTACTCTGTCTATTATGATTCGACCACTAGCGCGCAATATGAGCAGCTCAGGCAATTAACAAATTCCATTCCGTGCGCCTGGCGAAGCCAGGCCAGCTCGGCGACGCCGAGCTGAAAAGAAGGAGGAGAGCTCGGCGTCAGCCGGGCGATCCGACTCTCTTTCTTTTCAATCTTTGTTTAGCACGTTCTTCCCTCTTGTTTTACCTTTTTTTCTTTACCTTCCCTCCCTATCTGGACTTTCTATGTTGAATATGTCAATATATTACAGATCTATGCTGATAATCCATTCTCGAGACATCGTACACTACGGCATGCTCAGGAAAGACCGCCCGAACTTCGAGTCTCCATTTTGCACAGAAATGTGGTTGATCCCGTCGAGAGAAGAATAAGAGAAGCGTTGGAAATTAAGCAGCAGAACCCACCGATCAACATCAAGGAGGAGATGAGAGTGGCAATGACTCTGATATCAGTGTAGGACGTGCACTAGGAAAGAAAACGTGACATTCCCTAGATCACCCTTGGTCCTACATCTGTATATATACCCAGAACCTACCACTTTCCTATTTTTGCCTATATCCGCACAAGAAGGCTAGGCAACCCCCCACCTCTCCTTCCCGGACAACTCCTGTAGGTTGCTGCTCTTTCTATGATGACTGTTGCTGCCGTATTATTGTGCGTGTGTAAGATCTTTCTGTTTGTGTAATTCAGTGACCTGAAGAAGGGCTTAGGCCCGAAACGTAGTCAATAAACTTTTGGAAGAAAAGAAGAGCTTCTCACTCCATACACAAGAACAAGTCTCATGAACGTGTTTCCCTCGCATCTAATTTGAAAAAGGTTCGGTGAAGAGAAACTTTGAATTCAAAACCAACACTTTCAGGATGAAGGCAATAGGGTTCAAATATCAATCTGCTTGTGCTTACCAGGGAAGTTCGCCAACTTACCATGGAACTTTGAATGGAGACCTGGGGATCGATAGAGTCTATAAGGTTATTTACAAATATAGATAGCAAAACTGCAACCTGCATTTCACAAGCAACTTATGAGCAGGTAAAGTTTGTAATGGTGCAGTAGGGTGGAGGCTTGGTGGTGAGCTGTGAAGCATAAGCGAGGAATCGCATACGTCGAATCGAGTCGTGGTGGTTCAGTGGTAAGGTTCGACGTTCGACGACTCGATTCGACGTATGCGATTCCTCGCTTATGCTTCACAGCTCACCACCAAGCCTCCACCCTACTGCACCATTACAAACTTTACCTGCTCATAAGTTGCTTGTGAAATGCAGGTTGCAGTTTTGCTATCTATATTTGTAAATAACCTTATAGACTCTATCGATCTACCCAGGTCTCCATTCAAAGTTCCATGGTAAGTTGGCGGACTTCCCTGGTTGGTGAATCGTGAGAGAAAGAACAAACAAAAGAAATCGGCGGGAATATTTTAACAATGCAGAATACCTTTACATTTTGCGCTGGGTTCTCCTCCAGGGAGTTCGCTGGTGGGTAATGACCTGAAGTCTATGACCTGAAGTCATTCGCGGTACTCAAGCAAGAATGGTTCCAATGGATTTGAAGAAATAAGACGTTACATTGTCACCCGCACAAAAGAATCACAGAAGGCTGGGACCTTACCTACACCAGCTGGGCAATGCAATAGGTTCTACCATAGCAATATGGAATGAAGGACACATTCACCTTGAAACAGTGCAACTACTATCCGTGTTAGAGCTGACATTGAAAGGTCAAAGCAGCAAGTGAGTGAGGGAAAGTGAAGAGGAAATCGTTGTTAATGACCTGGATTAGGTCTTCTCCTTGGCAGTTAATGGTAGCATTTTACGGGATTACAGCGGAAAAAGCTGAGGTTCAAGGGAGGGAATGGGACAAGGAGACAAGAAGGACGAGAGCTGGAGGCAAGTATTATCGGTGCACATTCCTATAAGGGCAGTGTATTGACAAGGGGTTCGATGGAAGGTCCAGCGGACTGCAGTTTCACCGCTTTCAACTCAATTTTTCGAGCTATGGAATGAGATATCGTTCGCATTCTCTGGCACCACTTCGGTGGGATAAGCACGAATTAGTCTGGGAGGAATGGCACAAGCGGCTGACGGGCGGGGGGGGGGGGAGGCATTCAACAACTGTTCCAGCAGAACCGGCACTATCATAATCAAAACGGAGGATTTTACCTAAACCGAGCAGGGAAGTAACTCCGGGGTAGGAATACCAGTTTCTTGTGCAGAAAAGGGTTTTACTCCGATTCCAGTGCAGGAGTCAATCTTCTCCCTCCTTGCCCTTTCGGACGGTTTCTTCCAAAATCTACAAGGCTCTATCAGTCATGAAAGGCAGATGACGCTTTTCTTTCAGTTCAGTTTCATACGAGAGAGTCTGGTGTTTTATATATTTTTCATGGAAAATGAATCGAGACCTCCAATTAATCCAACTTTTCTGAGCACATCGTTTACTTGCGTGACGGAGTAGCGTGACTTGATTTCTTCGAATTTCACTAAACATTTTGCCCATGTCTTCAGCTGAAATATTGCAAACATATTTTCTGGGTTAAGGATTTATCACTGTGACTAAGTGTAATAAAAAAAACTCACCAGAAAGTATGTTCTCTTGCTTGAGATATTCAGAAGGAGTCCCTTCCAAAAACGGATAGAATACTTCTACCGAATCTGTTTCCAGTTCTGAGTTTTCGCAGCTCTCGTCTTCCTAATTCAAAAATGTAGAGTTTCATAATCTAATGCCACACTGCAACCAATTTCAACTTTTTATTATCAGTCAATAACAGCCCATCATCATATCTCAGAAGGATCATGTAATAATCATCAGATCATCTAACAACCACAGTAAAAGGGGGACGGAATCGAAAAATAACAACAATGTAAAAACTGCAAGTAGAGCTCTATAAAACCGCTATAGTCGTATACTCGCACACACTTTTATGCTCCGCTTTCCTGAATTCTTCCTTCTAATCTAGGATGCCATTGTTTTTTGAAGCCAGTATTTTTCACTTTTACGAGCCAAATATCTTACGATATCCCTCTAATTGTCTCAAAAGTATAAACAGGCCGTCACTCGGTGATTCGAGTCAACTACACTTTACAAATGATATTCATATATTGCGTTTCACTGACGATCCTTTTCTAGAATATATTAGGTCGGAAAATAAAGTCTTGCTACACTTTGACCATAAGTTCGAGGCAAATTTTTTTTCACTAAGACCTCCAATCTACGAGGCGATCAGCATTAGTGACTAGGACAAGTGCCCACCTTTCTCGCGCAACTGCGATGAAAAGAAGTGGACCACATTTGCAAGTAGAAAGAGGTTTTTAAAATTTTTGCCGTCTGTAGAATGCAGTGGGATCTAAGTAGATGGTAGTTGGAGACTGCTAGGTTCGGTGAATAAGGTGGGTGTGGCCGCATTCCCTGATCGAGATACAGTACCCGCCGTAAGTGTTCAAAAAATTACGAAAAAAACGCCGATCCGCGTTTTTTTCGTTTTTTCGTTATAGAGCTGTTCCTGTTGACTTTTTGTATAGATACCCATATATGATTAGAATCAGCTCGCCGAGCTGTATCCGAGGGTATGCTCATATTCTACGACATTGGGTTTTGGCCGGCGCCATTTGGCGCCACGCGACACCTTAGCGCCACAACTTTTCTCAACAAGGTCTGTATAAACTTGCTTACTGGGGCTATTCAGTGCCCTGTTCACGAAAGTGGCATTCATTTCTAGCCGTGGCGCCATTTGGCGCCATTAGGTGCCGATTTGGCGCCACGAATGCAACATTCATTCCTAGCCATGGCGCCGTTCGGTGCCATTTGGTGCCAATTTGGCGCCATTACTTTTTTCACCAAAATCTTTATGAACTCGCAGCCTGGTTTCTGGAATGGTCACGTGATCGTCATTTGCAGAGCATACATAAATCACGTGAGCTTGCGGCGCGGCGGCTCTGTGCTCACCATAGCCGCTTGTTCACGTGATTACTGTATGTCTTTATAGTTCACATTCACGTGACCATTATAACACATACAGTCTGAGCCGACCAAGGCATCGCGCCAAATTGGCACGCAATAGCGCCAAATGGCGCCATGACTGGAAATGAATGTTACTTTCGTGATCAGGGCACCGAGAAACCCATTTGCAAATAAATGCAAGTTTATACAGATTTTTTTGGGAAAGGTCGTGTCGCCAAAGTGGCGCTAGTGGCGCCAAATTGGCACCTAATGGCGCCAAATGGCGCCACGGCTAAGAATGCCACTTTCGTGAACAGGGCACTGAATAGCCCCAGTAAGCAAGTTTATACAGATGTTGTTGAGAAAAGTTGTGGCGCTAAGGTGTCGCAAAGTGGCGCCAAATGGCGCCGGCCAAAACCCAATGTCGTAGAATATGAGCATACCCTCGGATACAGCTCGGCGAGCTGATTCTAGCCATATATGGGTATCCATACAAAAAGTCAACAGGAACAGCTCTATAACGGAAAAACGAAAAAACGCGGATCGGCGTTTTTTTCGTAATTTTTTGAACACTTACGGCGGGTACTGTATATAATTTTTTGGCGTAGCAGCATTGCCTCATGCTGTCTTCGCATTGCCGAAGCGTAGAAATAAATGAGTGTTTCTGAATGAACTCAAGCGTGACGTCACCCACGTTTTGAAGATGATTACGAAACAGTGGCCGTCACATCTGTGGCATATCCGGCGACACTGCTTCGAAGTCCCGCCAAGGACACGGTGAGATCTTTCTTCTCACCTTTGCTTTTGGCTAAGAGCTTATTTTTTCCTTGCACGATATTACAAAAAATATGTGCAGCTTTACGCAATCCCAGCTCTCGTAGACAATGTCTTACGAATAGTCCTTGCAGTGTGAATAGGGAAGAAAAACTCAGCCACAGCCACTCGGTCCAAAAGTTAGACTGACATAACTCATGAGGATCCTTCAGAGGAAATTTTTTTCCGATATCGGAGGTTCCGGAGAAACATGGTGGGCGTCACTTAATTCCCTGTGCTGGTGGCCAACTTACACGTTGCCTACCTTTGAATAAAACAACAGCAGCTTGTAAGCGCTGATAACAACGGACGCTGTGGCGTTTAAGCGGTACCCATTACAGGAACTCATAAATGGGACAAGTCAAAAGTACCTTGATGACCTTTGGTGGACTTTTCTTCGGAAGCATCCACAAAGCTGTATAATACCCGCCTGCAAAAACCTCAAAAAACACTCTCCACTATTCAGGGATGAATATATTTCGATTCGAAATATTTTTTATTTTCTCCAAGGATATTGCTCAGTCAGTGTTGCAGGATTTTTTTTTCAGCCTAGTAGCTACCACTCAACTATAGCGATACAATGTATAGCATTGGCAGTCGAGGAATCACTGCTCTTCTCGTGAACCTACCGTTCGATAGTTTTGTGTAAGAGAGCTACAAAAAATCGCTATACCTGGAAATAGCCATTGCTCAAAGGGGTGGAGCGATCGTCATATCTGAAGGGGTTGACGCGACCATTGCGAGAAATAAGCTGTTCTGAAACATCATGCTAAGCAAACTAAAAAGTAAAAGCATATTTCTATGAAGAAAAGTTGCATTTCGCTGGGGAATGGTCAAAAAGTTGCTGCCAGACTTCAGATAGCGCGGACATGAGATGGATGTGGAGACCATAACCAAATCGACTGTTTATGTGAACGGGCTCAGTAGGGTTGAGTGATCGTTTTCTACTTCCCCCAGGCAAATCAGAGGTAAGTAACCCATAGAGAATTGATCTCGTTGTTTGGGATGCAGCGCGCATTCTGCTCCCGCTCAGAACCGTAGTATAGGTTTTCGAACGCAGTATGGACCAGAAATACGAACTGTGAGGGCGATGTAAAGCCCATAATCCGATTTCCCCGAAAAAATCTGATCAAAAAGGATACGATACGAAACCTGACCTACGGACTGTGCGTGATGAGCGCCGCTCTCAGTACACAACACCTCCACCCTCCGGTAGGAGGGAAACTTAACAGTTAGAAGGTTTTTTGCAAATTTTCTTTCAGGGTTTGGGACACTGCAGGAATCCAGCATTAAGTGAGCGTAGTTGGCAACACTTCAGTGTAACGAGTCGCTCTTATTTATGCGTTAGAATGTAAGCAGACCCTAAAATATGGCAGCTCCGTTATCGATCTATAACAGCGAGAAGACGGAAGCGAAGACACGATTTTTTTGTAGGAGAAAGGGTGTAATCTGATGCTACTCCTAGGTGTTTCGCGACTTTTCGGGGTCTGAGAAAGGCGAAGCTGAAAAAAGATGTACCAGCCTTGGAAGGATCACAACTGTTCGTACGTGGACATTATTTGCCAGATGTAAGCACAATGTAGTGAAGTTGTTAGGGCATGTCGTGGGATGGGGAACCCATGGACATCGAGGTGGTCGAAGTTATTCGCTGGGAAAAGGAGGTCGTATCTAGTCGCTGGAGGGAGGACGTCTTATTTGATATTATTTGGGAGTGGAGGTGGAGGAGCGGGGGGGGGGGGGGAGGGGATCGCCTTTGAGGAAGATCATGGGAAGGATGGGGAATGCAGAGGGGGATAGTAGTAGGGAAAATTTCGAGGCGACTCGTATTTTGCAGAACTCGTCCCGAGCGGCAATACATGCCCTGACAGCTGTTCATCGCGAAGTACAATGTGCGAATGGATAGTGCGCCTCAAATAGGGAAAAACGCCATTGCTGCAGTGCAAAACTGGTTACAGATGCAACCGAACAGCTTCTTTCCGACAAAGTCAAGAAGACGAGGCGTTGGGAAAACACATTGAAGTAAAGGGGGTTACGTAGAAAACCAGTTATCTATCAGTGGAATCAATACCCTTTCACGTGAACCTTCCTTTACTTTTTGATTTCCTGATAGATAATAATTTGACAATATCTCTGCCAACCGTGCCTCCGCACAGCCTCACAATGCTATTTAATCCCATTTCCAAGTACATTAGACATTCAATAAACTCTGATCTGTGCGACGCGCGAAGGCTATTCGATCACACAGAGACATGATTGCAGTATTCAATTCTGAGCCGACTGACTGGACCAGATCATTCAAGCTTCCATCTCTCCTAGTCCGTTAGGAACCGTAGGTACCGGTGGCACTAGTATGGGGCTTCCTTCGTCAAATGCGGTACCTTGAAGGCAGTTGGCACGATGATTTGATGCTCGGCCTAAAATGCTAGTAGGGCGCTATATAGTGGGGAAATGGCGAAAGAACGGAGTGAAACGGTCAAAATCCTGCGAAGAAAGAGCCTCCGTTCTCAATGTGTTAGAAATCAATTTTGGACGAGTTTCCTGTAGGCATCTTGCCAATAACCGCTACCGAAGGTACGGCTGCATATGTGTACTCATATATCCATGCAGCATCACGGCCGCTTCATACCAATCCCTTCGCTTCATAATTTGCTTAGCAAATGAATGAATACGAGCGTCAGGAACGGTCGTCCATTTGTGGGCGGGCGGGCGTGGCGGGCGTTTGGGTCGGAATGTTGTGGCTTGATAGGGCCCTTATAAGGGCACCTCCCTTGGAAAAGGCATTATGCAGCGCCTGCTCAGGGTCGCGGAATTCCGTCCTGCCAGGCGTATTAATCCTACTCGTCTTGGGGGATTTATCGTGCCAACTGCCTTTAAAGGCAATTGGCACGATAAATTTGGCCGTCAGAAATGCTAGCAAAGGTGTTAAATAGTGGGGAAATGGCAAAGAAACGAAGTGAAAAGGTCGGAAATCTGCAAAAAAGCCTTTGTTCTACCTGAATCAGAGCAATTGGGCGATTTCCCCGTTGGCACCGTGTAGATAACCGCTACGGTAGATACGGGCGCATTTAATATCCATGCAGCACCGTCCGCTTTATATCAGCCCGCGGCGCCTTTATACGATCCCTCATACTTACTATGCAAGGGAAGCGATACGAGCTTCGAAATGGGTCGGAGATGAACGACGGGCGGGGGCGGTGGGCGTTCGAAGCGGTATGGTGAAAGTTGTTAGGGCGCTATAAGGGTACGTTCCTTAGAAAAGGCGCCGCGCAGCGTTTGGTCAGGTGCGCAGAATCCATTTCCGCCAGGCGTATGAGTCCAACACGTCTTGGAGATTATCCTATTAGCTGCCTTCAACAGACATAAATCGCAAGCTCCTGGCGCCTCAGACAAACTTTCTCAAGTATGTAAAAATCTCTGTTTTTGCGATCCGGTTGCTCACACACGTGGTTAGTTTGGCTCATATGTTAACGGACTACACTTGTGGGTGACCCATTCAGTTGACTATTTACGGAATCAGTCGAAATTGATATATGACGTTTCGACACAAGATAGAAATCAGATTATTGAGCACTAAAACGGAAGCAGATTACTTAAACAGGGCTGAGGCTGTCGAGGACAAGTAGCGCGATGTGTCATTTGTTGCTGTGAAACACAGGAAGACGAGCTATAAAAAGCAACAGACAGATGGCGGCCAGCGAATTACAGCGGCCTTTCGGAAAGCGCTTACCTAAAGTGGTCTGATGTCCCATCAGATCCTCATGCACGATAATAGTCACTGATGGCTGTAGATATTTCCGTAAGTACCAATAGTGCATTTGCGCTTCACAGAATTGGCCCCTGAAAACAAGTGATTCGGATTTCGATAATAAAGCGAGAACGCTTGAATGCTCCAAAAGCGAGTTCTCGCCGGATCGAAGAATCGCTCAGGTTGCGTTCATACTTTTCAAACGTGTTAAGCTTTTCGTGCGTTTTAGGAGATAGGTCATCGTTTTGAGTGAGAAGGAAAGTATACTGTCGATCCAGCGTTTTGAGCGAAATGCTCGAAATGCTAAAAACGGTGGCATTTCTCCCAAAACGCTGGAACGATAGACTTCTCTCTGCGGCAAAAAAAAACGCACAAAGGGTCGAAGAAAAGAATGGATCTCCCATTGACTATCCCTATTTAATACAATCTGCTACGGTTTGTTTCTTTATCTGGAAATTCGGTTAACTCACATGAGGTACTCATTAGAAATATTGTATGTCAGTTCCAGAGCGCTCCAGACTCCGTTAAAAGTGAATTAAGGTCGGCGAGGGTCAGCGTTCAGAATGAGGACATCCCCCCCCTGAGCGGGCAAAACTCGAAAATTCGTAGTTCCGTTCTCTAACAGCTTGGATAAAGGGAAAAAGTGAGTGAAAGAGCAGTGTTAAAGGAATGATGTGGATAATGCGCGAATGGGCGGGAAGAGCATATAGGTGGGCGGAGGCCACAGTCAAACTTTGCACATCGGTTCCACAACACCCCAAAGACATATAAAATGAGCTCATGTGCATGAGACCGGTTATTAAAAAGGACAGACACGCCTGTAGTAGGCAGTCATGCGGATAGTTGTTTCGAAAGTCACAATGAGGATTTGGTGCAGAGCGCCATAGGCAGCACGAAAAACTGAATCGAGGTTGACGGACAAAATGGGAGAAACGATGATTCCCTCCAGATAGAATTGGAAGATCGGCGAAAAATCGTAGTTTGTTGGACCGCCCACGGGCGGAGCGGAGTTGCTTTCGAGCACGAGGTACTTTTTTCACTGAGTTTCCGGCAAGGCAGCCATACAACCACCCATCTTCACAGGTCCATTTATATTTACCAGTCGGCTCGCCGGCTGACGCCGGCGCCTCCTTCTGTGATACGGCCCGGCTTCGCCTAGCGAGCGCGGCTTAGCCGCACTTAATTTCTTCCACATGTATGTATACCCAACTAATATCCGGCTTTTCTTTTATGTGAACAGTTGATTAACGCTCCTTTACCAATAAATCATACCTGCTATTTCCAACACTATTACTGTACATGAAATTGTGGTAAGGAGCGTTGATGAAGTGCAGAGATGAGAAGAGCCGAGTATCAGTCGTGCATTCAACGTATGAAAGCAGGTAGCTGAGACGAAGCAGGGCCGCATCACAGAGGAGGCGCGCCGGTGTCGGTTGGCGAGCCGACATGTAGTTACGACGATCGGTGGTTTAGTGTATGGCTGCCGATGCACTGAAGCTCAGTAAAAACAGGCAGCTCGGGCTTGAGGGCATCCTCAGCCCACAGTGGGCGGGTCTCTACACACCACAGACACACTCAAATTTCGCCGCATGTTTCTTTTTTCCAGCAACTTTTACTGATCTCTAAAGTGGCTCAGGTCCGAAGTACAAGATTTTCTTAGCAAGCACCGGCCATCTCGGAGTAC
>MU922722.1:4882-16290 GCA_036418165.1 Cooperia oncophora
GGTAATAGGGACTGGGCCACAATCACATCAGCAGAACATCTGAAACTATGCTTTGTACCGACGAAGATGAAATCTTGAGATTACACATCGTGCGCCGTTGTCTTTTCCTTTCTGGTACCGGAGTCGACACGAAAATCCCGTTTATATGCAAGATAATGCACCAATTTATGTCAGCCGTACCTTGGTCAGCTGGCACCAAGTCGCTCTCTGCCCTGCCCGTCGAATCGCAATGTCTTGAATCCAATGGGAAACGTGTTAGGTTTCATGGCCCGTAGAATTTAAGCCAATAACGCTCGACTAAAGGGCTTCTAGAAGGGCAATTACCGAAGCCTGACATCAAGTTCACCTAAAGCTTATCGATAAGCTCTATTTGAGCATGGAGGCCCTATAGATTATTAAGTTGACAATTTGGCTTCCCGGTTGTGCTTACGTTGTTGAAAGGAAGCGATTACTTAAGTGGAAGTATGATTATGTCAAAAAGTCCAAGTTATTGTTTTTCAAAAAATTAAGATATCTAACACGTTTTCTTTTCGAAGACTTTTTCAAAAACTTAATTGGACGAACGATTTCCAGAGAATCAGAGGTGGGGGAATAATTATGTCCAGCAGTGTACAGCATTGCGGACTGTCGGGGCGGCTGAGCCGCGCTGCACTGTGACGCGACAGCGGCTGCGGCTGACGGCGAATCAGCTGATTTCGATGGAATTCGGCTGCGAATTCCCACTTTTTCAGCTCTTCAAGCTTCTAAAGTGGAAGGTGAGTTATTCTGAACAATTTTAAATTGTACTGACTCTGAATGAATCTGAAAGAATGCAAGCCATTTGAATAAATGCCTGAAATAAGGCAAAATACAAGGAAAAGAGCATAATAATAGACATAAAAATAAAGGAAATTAGAGCCAGTACAATTCAAAATTGTTCAAATAACTCACCTTCCACTTTCGAAGCTTGAAGAGCTGAAAAAAGGAATTCGCAGCCGAATTCCATCGAAATCAGCTGATTCGCCGTCACCGAGCCGCAGCCGCTGTCGCGTCACAGTGCAGCGCGGCTCAGCCGCCCCGACAGTCCGCAATGATGAGGACTGTACTTGCACAAGGAAGGACCTGCGATTCGGTTGAGCGCGGGCAACGTCTCTAATCTTTTTTATGTGTTCGTACGAAGTAGTAGAAGTCCAAAATAAACGTAACAAGGAACTGTAAAACGCAGTTCGAAGAACCATTATTGCGTGAGAATTGGGGGCAGTTGTCAGGAGAGGAACAGAGTCCTGCGCTATCTGATTTCCTTAGCGGTGTAAAAATGGTTGAATTGGAACCAAAGCTGAAATTAAATTCGTTTCACGAAGTCGCGATTTTGTATTGGAACATTGTGAATTAGGTTGAAAAGTAGTGTAATGGAAATGAAAACGTCATCTAAGTAGTGGGAAGGAGCTGAATTGTCCTCTATTAAAGACAGCTCCCGCGATAAAAGTCTCATGGATAGCTGCTTTCCAATTATGAAACAGTAGCTGATAAGTAATCTCCCAAAGAAGAAAACAGGCAAGAAGCGTCCTCCAGAACAACATAAACAAAATCGCTCCCTCACAGTCACACCTCCCTGCGGTCTCTGTGCAACCCCTAGCTCACAAATCTCTCTCTCACAGTAGTTGATATCATCCAGTGCAAAAAAAAAGAATACAAAAAGAAAACAACAAAAACGCAGAGGAAAAACTCTTGGAAGGAAAAAGGAATTTTATCAACGCGGTGTCTGAATTTGGGATTACGGTAGCGCACGTTTTGTGCGTCGAGGTTTTGCATCACGAAAATTGCGTCACTCGTGCTTTTTACGCGTTTCACCTCGCGAAATGAGTTGAATTGAATGTATATACCTCCAATGAGTAAACTGTAATAAAGGGGAGCAGAATTATCCATGGGCATTAGCAATGCCCGCCGCCCCGACTAAGAACAACTGAGTGGCCTCCGTCGGAGGACATCTAGCAAGTAAGGCGGTCCAACTGAGCAGGCGTTAGAACTAGAACTTACAGCGGCTGTAGCTCGCTTCTCGCTCGCTGTGCAGACGAATAGAGTGGGACAGTCTCTAGCTTGGGGGCTGTACTACTTGCACAAGGAAGGACGACCATGTACTACTCGAGCGCGGGGGCTGTCTTTAAGTGGTCTCTCCAATGCAATTCTGTTGCATTGAAGAGACCTCTTGTGGTTAGGGCAATGTAACTTCCGGGGCAATCGAACAGTGTTACAAACTCAACAGATTTCGAGCAAACACCTATGCTTTATCTATTATTTTGGAGATAACGTGTCTATTAAGGTCCCGTTTGATGGTATATGGATTGATATGAACGAGCCGTCTAGCTTCGGTACCAACGAAGATAAGCCGTGGTATTTCGATGACCCTGACCATCCTAAACTGACACCCCTTCACTGTCCATTGAATGGCACAGACAGCGAGTGGGATATGCCCCCTTATCAAACACATGCCGTGTATAATTTCAGAGTGAGTTGTGACACCATGCAGAAGATGATTATGAATCAGAAAGCCAAGAACATGCCCTCTACCATTTAGAGAGAGTCGTTGTCAACCAAAACACTTTGCATGTCAGCAGTACAAGCGGATGGTAAGCTGCGGTTGTACAATTCGAAAAGCCTTTACGGTTGGAGTGAGGCGAAATACACCATCCAAGCTCAGCATGCTGCAACTGGAAAAAGAGGAGTCGTCGTTTCTAGGTATAGCAGACTGCCCAGTTTTTCTCTCTTTTCCACTAAAGTTCTCTGCATAGTAGCGTCGAAAATTACAAGAAAGAATTGGGTATTTGTTATTGAAAGCACTCTTGTTAGCACTTATAGATCGACTTTTGTATCAGCTGGACGTTTTGCTGGGCACTGGTTAGGGCGACAACACAGCTTCATGGGCCGATCTCAAACATGCGGTCATCGGAGCCCAGGAATTCAACATGTTTGGCATACCGTGAGTGGTGATTGAACGAACAAAGGTTTTGCAGTTGATCGACCCCTTGATCGAGCGACATCATATACTCTTGTAACAACGCTTCATATCAATTGTACTTCATGAGTGAAGCGACAAGGGACCAGCGTCGTTGTGAATTCCGGCCATCTGTGGGCGGGTGGTTGCAGTGAGCGTCCGGGTCGGCATGCTGCACCGTGGTTGGGCTATAATGGCGCCCTCGGTTGGAAAAGGTGCCGCTGCTTCTGCTCGGGAACTCAATACTCTTCCATGTTAGCTGTCTTTACCCTACATATATGCCTTGCCAACTCATTCTGCCAGTTGCCTTTAAAAAATGTGGTGGTTTTTAAAATACATATGACCTACACTCAGGATAGTTTGTCAGCCCTTGTTGAAATCAGTGGTTTCATTTAGCTGAACAAGCTTCTAACCCGATACGAATTTCAAGACTGGGTTGCGCGTCTTGTCCCTCGGTGAGAGGTCAATGGCACCACCTCCACCGAAAGGATGGTACTCAGAGGAAAACCATTTCTTCACAGGTCATGATTCCTTTCGGAATCCTTTCTGGAGCCTCCAATCAGTCTCACTTCGATTTCGAAATTTTCATGCATTTTTATCGTCTAAACAAATTTCAGTTCAGTGCGCTTTCCCGTCACCAATTTTGCCCGGCTTTTGCCCAGTTTTAACTTCCCTTCTTTGCTGCAACAAAGCAGCAGTATACTCTTACTCACGACCCTTATCCGGACATTGCTGACCCCAAGCGTGCTTCCTCATATTTGACGTCATCTACTGGATAGCAAAAAGTCGCACAACACATTTGTGGACAAGTTTCCTTTTACAAAACATGTGATTCATAACAGTAACATAACTTGAGGCGGATGTGATATAGTGGCAAAAGGCACGCTTACCACGCGCACGGCCCGAGGATAAAATTCTGGGTTAGCTCCCGCCCAGGCTAACCGAGCCTTCTATCCCCCGAGGACGATAAACCGGTACCAGATTCGTGCGGGAGAATAATAACACCGACCTGTATATCCGCTTCTCCGCACTTCATTGTGGGCCACACCCCATTCAATAAGTCACTGCAGTTCTGAATGGAGGAAGAATGCGTGCCACAGCAAAAAGAGGTCTTAATAACACCTTAAACTGTATCCTTTTATCCTTTTAACTTAACTTACAATAAGAGTGTTGTAGGAATAGTTAAACGTTCTGAAAATAGGTATGTCGGATCGGACATCTGCGGATTTATCGCAACGCCTTCGGAAGAACTCTGCCTAAGATGGCAGCAAGCAGGCGCATTCCACTCCTTCATGAGGTGCCTAATTGTCAGTTCTCTTTTTTTAAATTTGTTTCTTCTTCTCCTAAACGACACTAACTTCAAAGCAAGACAGTTCAATGATAAGTAGGCCGATGGAATGAAGCATGTGATAAGTCTGGGCATTTTTCTTCATTCCTCTCTTCTTCTTTTCTGCTTCAGCATTTACCCGCCCTGTAGTCCGCTTTTCTTATTTTGTGACCCTATTTCTCCCGATTAAATGCCAGATCGGGATTGGTGTCACTACCTCCAACTACGTTACTATTTTCACTACAGGAACCCTAAGGACTACTGTCCGCAGAGTTCATAGGGTTCCTGTAATGAAAATAAAGGCCCATTCACGGCGAGGCGGAGTCTTAGAGTGACATTCTTGCACTTGGCTCACCGAATATAAGCCTGGCAACTTGCGAATAACCATCTGATTGACCCAGTTCTCCTTGAAGCTAAACGTCCGCCTGTATGCACTTCGTTCACCCAGCGCTTCACAGCGCTGGACGACCTCCACGAGTTGAGCAAAATAAAAACGAATAGAATTCCTCAGAGCACTATCTACGTTCTCTTCTTGTGTCGCTCTCGGAAGAATTTCTTTTGACCTCGGCATGCTAGGTTGCTATATTAACGATATCTTCCGAAGTTTCTGGGTGGAACCCTTCATTTTCGGTCCAAAGTGGTTTCGATGCAAATGTTTCCTTCAATGCCTCAAACAGAGGATGTCGCAAATACTGTGCCAACATGACCCTCTCCAAAGTGGAGGCTCGGTACGACCTTCCCTTTCAGCATGAATCGTTCAATTACGCGGCCTAATACTAACATTGAGTGCGAGAGTGCCACTTTAGCGTAGTTACTGATGCACGTAGTGGGCACAAAATGGCGCTCACGCTTATTATTACTTACTATAAGAGGAAGGATCAACAAGTGACCTGGTTTCATCTAGGTTCACTTGGGCCAGGGTCTTACGCCTGAGGTTCGTATTTAGATCAAAGAGGTATCTACTTGGGCCCGCCTCGGAATAGCCCTGGCTAGTTGCGTTGCTCGGGCTGATCCTTCTTCTTATATATCTAAACTAGTCCCACCGCCTTAGTTGCTTACTGGAGAAATTCTGTCTTTCTATAGTATAAAGGCATACGCTTTCATTAATTATGAACTCGGTAGTTATGTATAATGTTTCCTCGTCCTCTGACGCAGGTCCACATGGCTCATCAATTTCACCCTAATGTAGTGCTGAGGTGTAGTATGGGGAAGAGGTTTTTAATGCATGATCCGGTTTGTTGCCTATGTTCTACTTGGCTTGTACGCCCTCGTTTTATTGCTTCCCTCCGCATTTAGTTAGTATACCTAACGGTTTATGTTTTCTTTTGTTTCGGTTTGATTTGCCAGCGGTTTGATTTGCCTTCGAGCGGTTTGATTTGCCTTTGAGTTGGTATGCTCTTAATATTCATGTTCTTTTTTGCTGTCGATGGTGCACGTAAGTGCTAGTAAACAAATAAACAAATAAACAAATAACATTAAGAATGCCGGGGACGCGTTGCGGTAGACCACATGTGTTGGAGCAGATCCTTTTTCGTGATGTCAGAACTTTGCACTTGGGAACCCTATGCCTTCACGAAGGCGCCAAGGTCCATGAATTCGGAGAGGGATCAAGCTCTTCTGAAATGGAAGGGATACCAAAACGAATGGCGTGGCGGTCAGTAGCGGATTCCTTCGAGGACTGCGTCTCCGCCGTTAAGAGGAATATTCAAAAATGGAGGCGACTGCAAGTTCTGTATCTTCGTGGACAGAGGAGGACGTCCGCAAAGAGTCAGCAAGTATGAAGGTTGAAAAAGCGCTAGGATTAGATGAGGTATCAAATAAGGCAGGGAAAGCGCTCGGAGAACACGAAGCGAGATGATTCCCTCGTTTTCTGAGCAACACAACAGCTGATGGGAGAATGTCAAATGCAAGGAGGAGCAGCACAATCGTCCCCAACTGAAAGGAGATGCGACAGTGTTCCAACCACCACGCGGAACCAAGCTTACCTGAAGGTCCATCCAGCCATGAAGGTGTACGAGCGTCCAGCCAGCACAAAACTAAGTAAACTTGTTCTCGTGTCGCAGCAGTAGTTCGGCTTCATGCCCATTCCGGCCACTGATCCCTTCTGCCAGACAGGTGGTAAGGTTTCGGGAGAAGCGGCGATCCTGATACAAAGCCTTTCTGGACCTTGAGGAGGCATCCAATCGCTTGTTCGGCCTGTGCCGGGGGAAGGGTTCAGAGGACGAAACCTCTGGAACCATGTTCTCCGTAGTAAAGGATACGTATGAGCAGGTATAAGCCAGTTCCACACACCCAAACTGCTCTACGGAGGTGGTAAACTTAACGGTTGTGATACACCATGGATCAGCTCTGACTTCGTTATTGACCCTGCTGGGTCCGGATGTATGTGAGAGTTCATGTAAATCTAATTTCGCAGTTGCGGCAGAAAAAAGTAAGTGGATAAGTGAAGGTAAAGTTCCAGGGACATGAATATTGCTATTTGTTGCATCCACGTTTGACTTTCTATGAGTCTTGACACCGTGTGAATATCGTTCCGTGTTTAAAACCACAGCCAAGATATCAACATAATGCTATGTTTGTTGTAATAATCTTTTGAAATAACATGGCTCTCAGGAACCACAACATACGACAGACCATAGCACAAGATCCAGCGGTCTGGTCGAGTGTGGTGGCTGCATCGACCAAGGCCATACTTTTCCGATACCACTACCTACCATATCTATACAGGTGAGTCCAAGGGGCCTTGTACATTCGGAATGAGTTGTAATTATGGGGATTCTTCCTCACAACTGGCAGATAGGAAACTCTGAATATTGATGCGCGGAGTGGGGAGGGCAGCTAAGTCTCTCCCCATCGGCCTCATCTAATATGAAGAAAAGAGAATTGCAATCACAATTTACTTGCGATGGCTCATTCGAGAGCAGGAAAACCTAATGCTAATGCTTTGGAGTTCTTACCAATCCACTCCATGCTTTTAACTTCCGTTCAGACAGTAACCAATTCAGCTTCAGCTTTTGGGTCGAAAGTAAGCATAGCAGGAGCGGAACGCCCTGCCCTCTGGGAAATCAATTGCAGAACACGACCTCTTGAGACATCCTTCTTCAGATACAGCTCCCCGTGCCCATCCCCCACCCTACCCGCCCCCTCCATTTTCCCCAACTTCCTTGCACTTTTCCGGACTTTTTTTAGAAATCCTCCAGTTTCTCCCAAGAAAAAAAAAGTGCCGCTCCGCGAGAATGGAAAGGGGAGGCTTGTATATCGCGTACGAAAGACAGGGAAAAAATGGAGAAGGTCAGCAACTACAAATGTTCTCTCTCAGAAGCAGTCATGAGCCTTCCCCCTTTCCCCTCGCTGGAGATCCCCAACGTACGACGTTCCCTGAAAAGGAATCAGCAGTCAGCGCAATCACTTGAGCAACGTCATCCCGCAGAGGTTAACAATACTTCAAGTAGCGAGAAAAAGGCTGACAGCTTTCAAGGTGTAAATCGAGATGATTTTTTCTAGATGGGAACGTACCAACTGTCTTCCCATGCCACTGCGAGAAGTTCTAAAACTTGTATTTCTTCACCTAGAAAACGATCCCTTCAGCTTACATTTTCTCGCATCAACGAATGGAACGACCGTTGTGCGTCCGCTGTTCTACGAGTACCCTAACGACAAGGAAACGCACAACATCGGCCACCAGTCCCTATGGGGAAGTTCGATGCTTTTCGCTCCAGTCGTTGAGCCGGTTGGTCACTCTTACAATATTTTCGGGAATAACGTTACGATTTTTCATTTTCTTATCATATTAGTGACTTAGGGCAAAACGTCAATCAATGTATATCTGCCGGAAGACACTTGGTACTCCTTATTCGACTATGAGTATGGCCAGCTAATGCGCAAGGGCCATCAGGAATATCCAACTCCATGGACTTCTCTTATTCCGGTTTTCGTCCGAGGTTTTTCTTCATTTTGGTGTCTTTTATCACTATCTTTCTCGAACTCGATTACCTACTGGAACTGGAATGTAGCAAACGGACTCCTGCTCTAGCAGTAAGTGAGCTGGATTTCATGAACTATCGCTAGAACTCTTTCTATTCTCTTCCAGTCAACACGACTATCGCTTTTATTCTTGATGGCTTGCCATTTGCGAACTACTGAGTTGATCCATAAGTAATGGCGTTTTTTCCAATTGGAAATTTTGTTCAAAAAGTGAAACGTTTCACAAGCAAGTTTTATATCATCTAGGAACTAGGATAGGAAACTCTCGTACTACGAGAATATTGAAACAGCTCTGGGTGAGGGGGAGATTTTTGTAAGTTTTTTAATCTTTGAAAGTTGAGTCGGCGAAAATTAGTACCTTCAACAGCTGCCTCTATTTACGTCTATTCGAAGTCCTAAAATCGCTAAACTGCTCCATACATTTGCAATAGGTTGAACTAGAAGTCCCAGCGATGGAATACTCATAGGACGCTTCGGAACCAATTTCGCAAAAAATTAAATTTCAAGAATTTCTTTAGTTGGCAACCTTCAGCTCTATAACACTACTTGCTATCAGAGCGTGCAACACATAAGCTAAGCATTCAGCTTCTTCTTCTTCTTTAGCGTTTGTCCCGCTCAGCGGCGGGGTCCGCTCTTCTAATGTGACGACGCCACTTTTCCCGGTCAAATGCCTGATCGGGGTGAATTCCGGCTATTTTCAAGTCTGTATGCAACGTATCGAGCCAGCGTTGTCTGGGACGTCCCCTAGGTCGCTATTCCGGCACCTCAAGCTGAAGGCCAGTCTTACAGAGCCTTTGCGCGAAGTACGTGGCCGTACCATCGAAGGCGCGTTTCTCGCATTTTGTCAGCTATAGGAGCTACGCCGAACTTCTTGCGTATTACTTCGTTACAAATGCGGTCCAAACGCGTGACGCCCGCAGTCCAACGCAACATTCTCGTCTCCATCACACTTAGACGGGCTTCGACTTCTTTGGTAGCGGGCCAGCACTCGGCGCCATATAGGGCGACTGGTCGAACGACACTTCTTCGACTTTAGCCGTTCTGACATCTTCCTGTCGCAGAGGATCCCCGACATGCATCGCCATTTTGCCCACGCTGCACTCACCCGTGCGCTCACCTCCGCTTTGAGATCTCCATCGGACGTAATTGCTGATCCCAAATACTTGAATGTTTTTGAGCGCGTGAGCTCAGTGCCATCGATCTTAATGGAGCCCGTCTCGGCTCAGGTACTCGGTCTTATTCACGTTTAACCTGAGCCCAAACTTTGCCAGGCGATCAGCCCAAGCTTGCACTTGCTGCTCCAGCGTGCTTTTGTCTTCACATGCAAGCATCACATCATCAGCGTAAAGGAGCGTCCAAGGAATTTCCTTCTGAAGGTCTCGTGTGATGGCATCCATGACGATAACAAAAAGTAGTGGAGAGAGAGCGGCCTTGATGTACCCCAACGGTGATGGGAAATTCCATCGAGGTGCCTGCAAGAGTCCGCACTTGGCTCTCTGGCTTTGAATAAAGGATGCGGACCCACTCGATTAGCTCTTCAGGGACACCGTGTTGTCGCAAGGCGTACCATATAACGTCTCGCGGGACGCGATCAAATGCCTTTTCTAGATCTAGGAAAGGCTACATGCACAGGCTTTTGCTTCTCACGATGTTTCTCAAGCAAAAGGCGAGCAGCGTGAATGGCGTCGATGGTGCTACAGCCAGTTACGAAGCCACACTGGTTGGCAGAGAGCTGGACGATGTCACGAATACGGCCATCAACAATTCGCTCAAAGATTTTCATAGTGTGCGAGAGCAAGCGAATTGGACGGTAGTTCGAGCAATCTGCTGGACTGCCCTTCTTCTTCCAAATCGGAACCGTCGTGCTTTGCAACCAGTCCTTGGGTACCTTCTTCTCTGCAGTGATTTGGTTGAAAAGCTTTGTCAACCATTCTGCGGAGTACCACTGCTGTGACTTCCATAGTCCGCTGCTAGGTCGTCGGGACCTGTAGCTTTACCAGCCTTCATCTTCTTCAGAGCCGCTTCTGTCTCCTCAACGAAATCTTCCGAAGGGGGCCGTATATTGGTGCCGCAGAGGGGATAAGCGGATGGGTAAATTCCTTTGTCGAGATCTTCTCGAAATAGTCGTGCCATCGCTGCAATACCCTCTTTCGGTTCATCAGAAGATGGCCATTCTCGTCATTGATGCCAAAAAACTTTTCTATGTCTTCGGTTTGGCGGTGACGAGACTTGGCAAGTCGGTACAAGTGCCCTCACCGTCGCGAGTCTGCCTGTTTGTCGATGCGATGACTTGTGATTCTGTCCATTATCTGCGAGGTGAAGGTTGCCAACTTCGAAATTCTTGAAATTAGTTCCGAAGCGTCCTATGAGGATTCCCTCGCTGGACTTCTAGCTCAACCTATTGCAAATGTATGGAGCAGCTTAAGCGATTTTAGCACTTCGAATAGACGTAAATAGAGGCAGCTGTCGAAGGTACTAATTTTCGCCGACTCAACTTTCAACTTCAACGACTAAAAAATTTACAAAAATCATTCCTCACCCAAAGCTGTTTCGATATTCTTATAGTACGAGAAGTTTCCTATCAGATGATATTGAACTTGCTCGCAAAAGCTTCCACTCTGAAGAAAATGTTTGATTAAAAAAACCCCATTACTTATGGGCCAACCCAATAGTTTGAAATTTCTACAGCCCATATCTCTGAAGGCAAAGAGGGACTTTCTAGAGACGCCTCTGTATGTCTACTCTCTTACCTTATCGTGCGCATCTCCTTTCCATCGGACCCTCGCAGCCATCACCGCTTCACACCCACACCCCTTTTTGTCGTCAGATGTAGACTGTACCCTTGATATAGAATGGGCGTTGCTAAAGTCAGAATCTACGATTTAGGTGGTTCCATTCTCCCTCGCCAGGCTCCTAACAAAACAACCGCCGAGTCTCGACAAAATCCCTTTGAGTTATTAGTCGCTCCTCACATCTTCAGTGAGTGTATCAAATGGTTCTTGTACGAATATTTTTGAACATTTAACTTGAAATATAATATGAAAGGCAACGAACAAATCACTCCCAGTTTGGTGAAAATAACAACTCAATCTGATTTCAAGATTGAGATTTCAGAGCAAAGAACTC
>MU922797.1:5280-26535 GCA_036418165.1 Cooperia oncophora
ATGGGAGGAACTGGAAGGTGCGCGTTTCCTAAGCACGCAGCATAGTATCGATCGGTACGGGCCGCTAGTGCGGTGCTGATCGATACAATACTTCCATCTGAGACTGCGTTTGCGTCTATAGAATTGGAACGCTGTTGCACTAGCAGTGTGGTACAGCGCGTCGAGCGTGTCATCGCGAAGTCTAAACGCTGCCTCAGCAAACGAAGGCAGAGTACAGCCTTCTCCCTCCAGGCAGCTACAGTCATGATCCTTACAAACGATAAAGCGAGTGACGCGACGCGTATCGAAACGCAGCCAGCGGCCCTATTCCAACAAAGCTACCATCCCGACTCGCTACAACTGGAGGGAAATCTGCCTTGGCTGCTATCCAAGCCATGCCTCCGTCCTACCCCGTTCCTCCCATACTTTATATACGTGAAGCCTGGGTACTGGAGAAAAGAAGTAAAACATAGGCGCTCTCCTGTACCTCCTACCCCAAGACTAAACGTCTTTGTAAAAACTACGATGATTCCAACGTATGACTGTGTTTGTAAGGAAACCTACGTGCAGATGGGATCGGAGATCGATCACTGGCCATTCCAGCTTCACTCTGAGGAAGTGAACGGAGATCAGGCGTCCTTGTACCTGTGCTTGGATTTTCGGCTGAAAACAGAAGGCGTCAGGTATTTGTCAACTTCTCTCAGGGTTACTGATTGGTAATACTGATAGAGGAGCGAGTTAAATCAACCAACATCGAGCGGATGCTTGACTTGATCCCTGACGTCTTGAAGGAGTTCGACGACCAGTGCTCGACATCTTTCAAACAGTTACCACTCGCTGCAACACAGAAAATCATTTTGAGATCTTGGGAAAAATGCAAGGGACTGTGCAGAACTAATCTAGAATCAAGAGAGAGTACTTCAGTTTGAATATTATGCGAGACATGTTACCATATAATAAAGAAGCAATAAAGTAATTCAATACCCACAAGAGAAAAGGAAATGAGCTACCATCCCATTTCCATAATAAAACGCTTTCGTTTCCCGCAAATTTTTGAACTTCCCGCCTTCCTCGGCGCATCTATTCTCAGTGGGTCGCGAGAGGGTTGTTCGCTAATCCAAGTCGCGGCGGGCTTACACTTGTGACATGCTCCTATTACTGGAGTTAGAGTGCTAGTTTCAGGTCTACCCTACAAATCTTAGAGATCTGCTGGACAGTCCCGTGAATAGAATGTAAAGTTTTTCCCACGCGCTTTTCTATATGCTCTCGCAAGAATGCCTATTTGTATACAGAGAATGCGAACAGGACACGTACTTGGGGTGCGGACAATTTTTGCTAAGTACGATCCCAAATCTCTCTTCCTCCATTAAGACCCCCTTTCACGACCGATCAGTCATCCTACCAAAACTTTTTGAACATTCATTGCTGATTAAAAACTCTCCCTTCCGTCTCAGTAGTACATCCTGAAGAGAATTCTTTGCGCTATCTGATGGTATAACTGCCGTTTCACCATTGCTTGATGAACCCCTTTTTTCAAGATTTTTTCAAGCATGTGAAAAGACTTCGGACGATTTTTTTCTTCGACTATAAATTGGGGCAATCCGCAATCGAAACAGCTCAACAAATTAACCAGGTGTGGGGGCCCAATAGTGCTAGAGAAAGCACTGTGCGGCAATGGTTCAACAAATTTCGTTCTGGAGATTTCAGCCTTGAAGATGAACCTCATAGCGGTCGACCTAAAGCAATATCTGACGAGGATTTTAAGGGGATTTTGGAGGCTGACCCATCCCAAACAGTTCGAGAGATTGCAGAAAAGCTAGGCGTTGGCAAATCCAGTGTTGCAGATGGTCTGAAACGCATTGGGAAGGTGAAAAAACTCGATAAGTGGGTGCCCCACAATTTGAGTGACCGGCAGAAATTGGCACGTCTCGCGGTTTCCTCTTCACTGCTTTTGCGCAACAGAAACGACCCGTTTTTGAACCGAATTGTCACCTGTGATGAAAAATGGATCATGTATGATAACAGGAGACGTTCCAGGACAGTGGTTGGATTCCGACGAACCACCTCAAAAGAAAGGGTCCGATTCCTTTGCATGACAACGCCCGCCCACACGTTTCACAAATCACTATCCATAAATTGAACGAATTGGGGGTTGAAGTTCTACCTCAACCGCCATATTCTTCAGACCTTTCGCCAACCGACTATCACCTTTTCAACATTTTCAGAACTCCCTTGCTGGAAAATACTTCATCAATCAGGACCAGGCAAAAAAGCCTTCGTGGATTTCGTGAACTTTTCGACCACCCAGTTTTTTTTCTTTGATGGGACTGCTGTCACATTGGCAAAAGTGTGCTGATTCGAATGGTGCTTATTTGGATTAAATCCGATGAGTGTTAAGAAAGTTATGATCGTTTAAAGTGAAACACTCGAAAACGTGCTGAACTTTCCGGACAACCTAATAGTTTAAATCACATTCAAAAACGTGAAAGGTTTATTCAGAAAAAAAAGAGGAAAACGGATAAAGAAGTAATATATCGGCTCCGAGTTAAGAAGGTCCCTCTTTCATCAGCGGCAAGCTTCCAAGTTCAAGGAGCGTAGACACCTAGCACCTTCGTTTCTCAACAAATGCGAGTGAAGACGCTGTTGATGAAAATATCTACGATCGCGAAATGCAGCGTCTGCCTTCGGAATGTGCCTTTCATTAAGTCGTCGAATTGCTGAAGTCGTAAGGGTGTAGGTCGGGCGAGTAAGGCGATCAAACCCAGGTCTGAGACCTTGGAGCGATCTTCCGTGAGTTGTTTGCAGTTATTGCTGGGTTGTTCAAGAGCGATCGGGGCCCGAGGTCGGAAACGCTAGAGTGGGAAGGGCGTTTGGTCGGGTAGGTAACAAATTAAAAGCTTCGAGCCATTTTCAGGCCTCTGAAGAAGACTAGACGGTATGAACGTTAGGCCGACGGTTTCATCTAATGACCTCGTTTGTCAGAGGTAATTGAATATTCGACAGCAGTTCTGATTGGAATTGCTGCCGTCGGAGCACTAGCCAATAATACGGTTACTCGGGGCCTAGCACTGTGGCGAGCAATGGTCTTTACTTCTGTGGCACCGTCTATTTGTAGATTTCATTGTCGAAAAACAGGCAGTGTACACCTACAGCGACGGTTTTGTTCTCTGGAGAGAACCGCTCGAAAGCCACTGTGCGGAAACCCATCGCTCTGATCCCATCGGGCTCACGTGATCCTCATGACAAAATTCGAGCGTCTTCTCTTCAGCATTCACACAAAATTGACGCCTGTGAATTTCGGGTCTGATACAAGACCACCAATATTTCGTTTAGGGGAATGCTGCGCTTCCACAGTCCTGAATGACATCTTATGTGGTGTCCCTGCAGACATCGAATCAGTTCTGCGTTCGTCCCTCTCCAAGAAAACGAGGTACCCAAACACGCGCCCTACTGATCATCGTTTTAAGCGTACGGTACCGCTTTGAGCGTACGCCAGAGTTTTCGATGTACTAGCAAAGAACAGGTATCGACTCAGCGTCTTGGGTTTGAGCATTACATCAGCTTACGCTCATACTTAAAAAGCTGACGCAAAGTATGTACGCACTCTTATCGTCATCACAGTAAAAGTACATAAACATAGACCACGTTGCTATGCAAATTATAGCAATTACAACTGATTGTGCAGCTTTTATATTGTCAGATAATGCTTTCTCTAATTCCTTGGCTTTCACCAACGCTTTGTACGAAACCAACGGAGACATAACAGTTGGATTACACTACCTCCTTGAACATTAATTTACCATTAAAGATGTCGAGATCTCCTCTAAATTACATACCTGTGCCCCACTGATCATCGAGTTGCTCGACCAGACGCCAGTGACATTCCTCCTCACAACATGCCAGCGTTACCCAATGGGTTCTGTGGGCTCGAGGGACGATGAACACCATACTATCCGTTCTGAATTTTCACGAAGAAGTCTGACCACTGTGTAGGCTTACTGAAAGCTCTCCAAGCCGCTGCTCCCTCCAGCTCAGCTTTGGTGCTGAGCTGTTCATATTTTCTCGACTCAGGAACAAGTAGCTAGAGCTTTCAGATATATTCGTTCCGTTAAAGGCAGTTGGCACGATAAATCCCAAAGACGAGTAGGATTTATACGCCTGGCAGGGCGGATTTCCGCGACCCTGAGCAGGCCCTGCGTAGCGGTTTTTCCTAGGGAGGTACCCTTATAAGGGTCCTATCAAGCTACAACCCAAACGCCTACCACGCCCGCCCGCCCACAAATGGACGACCTACCAGATGCTCGTTTTGCTTCATTTGCTAAAATATGAAGCGAAGGGATTGGTATGAAGCGGCTGCGGTGCTGAATGGATATATGAGTACATACATGCAGCCGCACCTACCGGAGCGGTTATTTGCAATACGCCTACGGGAAACTCGTCCGAAATCGCTTTTCAAGAACGAAGGCTTTTCTTCGCAGTTTTGGACCGTTTCACTTCGTTTTTTCGCCATTTTCCCCACTGAATAGCGCCCTGCGAGCATTTTAGGCTGAGTACCAAATTATCGTGCCAACTGCCTTTAAGCGAGAATGAAGCATCAGAAACCAGTGCGATCATCATCCCCCAAATAACTGCCCAAATGCCAAAATGTTCGTCGCTGATTTTTTTCTCCAGGAAAACAATATCTGCGAGATGAAAGTCATGACTGAGTTTATCGTTATGATACCGCGAAAAGAGCAATTACGAATACATTTCTTTATCAAACCGTGATAACAGCAAAGATTCAGAAACATAATCCGAGATTTTCGACTATATTGACGCCGAAGAACTCACAGAAGGAAAGGGTCAAGAACCACATCGTAAAAAGAAAACAACAAATAACAGCAACGGCTAAACGAGGCAACAATGCCGGAATTGAACCGGCAAGAAACCCATGAATAATCCATTCAAATCTAAGCGAGAAAATACCTTAATACGAAAATCCGAGCACGAGCAAGCAGCACAGCGTCACATTCTACACAGAAACGTACACGCAAAAAAAACGCCAATGTGGTGCTTATTAAGATGACCACAGTGAGAACTGAATAGGCTTTCTTGCACCGCTCATTTCTGAAGGCGCTACTTTAGTTTTTCTTTTATATTTCTACTTTCAGATAGTGCCCTTATTCGTTTGCAGAACGGAAACGACATCAACGGTAGGCATTAAGAAGCCGAGTGTCCACCGCTAATTAGTTTCAATTTGCAGCGATGGGTGGGAGGTATTCTACCTTTCTCTTGGTTTCCTATAGCAGAGAGAACACACGATAATAGGGAATCATAGAGGATAATCTTAGTTACCAGCCCGATTTCCAACGAACCAACCATAGTGAAGAGCACAGTAAATAGTCGATCAAGCAGGGCTTAACAGTGCTCAGCTTTGACTGGTTCAATGGTGACTCCACGTCGAATGGTACCCCATCCTATCAGTCGCCAGTGTTTCTCAATTCGACGTGATAGCGCAATTTTCTCGCCGATCTGAAACAAATCTATGAACGGAATTACAGTGACGGGTCACAATCTTCCAAAAAAGCTGCCCTACTTGCGGTAATGCACAACACTTGCGATCAATTGTTTTACAGCCACTATTCACGTACGAGACAGTGGTCGTGCAGCGACGAGTGACACGCTGACCACACGTGCGGTCGGGCTGAGCTCCCGGATCGGCTCCAGGCAACCAAGTCCTATTTCGCCCGGGGACTGGGAAAGCAAATTGGTTCCAGATTCTTCTAGGAGATATGTATACTGACTTGTACATCGGCTGGCCTCCTCAAATCATTGTGTGGGCTACACAACATTCAATAACCACTGCGATACTGAATGGGGGAAAATTCGATTCCTAAGAAGGGACTGATTATCAGCAAAGTTTTGCCTTTTATTTCATTGCTGTACGAGCCATCTATCAACCGAGAATTATTTTTGACTGAGTACTGGGTAAAAATGGGCGATTTGATATGCAAGTAAATTTAAAACAGAAGTAACAACAAATGAAGCTTTTTTCTTCGAAAATGAAGAACTTCAAAAAGATCGGGGAATCTTCTTTAAGGCAGCGTTCAGACTTCGGCGGCGCTTCGGTCGCGCGTTCGAACGTGCGACCGAAGCGCCGCCGAAGCGTTGCCGTCGCGAAGTCTGAACGCTGCCTAAAGCGTAAGGAATAATTTTTTCACCTTTGACTACTTGATGCAGCACGCTCTTTACTCCATTCAAAACAGGAAGGCTTACTGAATGCGATGGGACTCTGTACAATGACTTGCTAGACCACCCGCTCTGAACATTGTTTGACAAATCTGTTCATATGGAAGGAGGCTTGACCAGGGCACGCCATGCGTTGTGATCATTTCCTGAAAAATAAGACCCCCTCAATTCTATCCTCAAATACGACCCCCCCCCCTCCCCCACCATGCTACCTACCACTTTCCTAGATTTTCCCAACTTCCTACCACTTTTTCCCCGAAAAATTTCCAGTTTTTCAGCCAAGAATTTTCCGTCGAGCGGGGGGGGGATACCCACTGTGAAACAGGAAAGTTTCTCAGATTTTCACCCACTTTTTCCGAAATTTCCAAAAAAAATTTCTGGTTTTCCCGAAAATTTTGAAACAATTTCTCTCGGATCAAATACGACCCCCCCCCCGTTGTAATCATCACAACGATGGCGTGCCCTGGGCTGACTTCAGAAGCTATTCCCCCTCAGTCATCTCCAATGCTTTCGGAGTTTGTGACATTGAATGATATGAACTTGAATAACAGGAGGTTATAAACATATTATGCCACATTATTATGATTATTATTATATTATGTCGGTTTTGAATTGAAAATGTTGAAGGGTTATAAAGAAGGATCAGCATACCTCAGTGCATATAGGATCAGTCAAAGCGATCTTTGCCGCTTCACCTTTCACAGCGATCACACGACATCCAGTGGACAACGACCCTATGTTCACCATGAGAACTTCTCCTTTGGCTAATTTTTGCACCTAAGAGAAAAACTGCTCATGAGTGATGAGGTTTGCCTGTAAAAAAAAGTGACTGGAAAATGAAAACAAACCTTCGCTGCTTTTTTATTGGCTTCGGTACGTACACCAAGGAGCCGTCGTAGTAAAAAGAAGTTAATCTCAATCTCGGTAAAAATATCAGGTAGAGTTCCTACGGCGCCCAGAATATGTCCTACTAAGCGATCACCACGGCACAATGTCGGATCAATCTTTGTGCCAACACCAATTAAACCTTAAGACTTGTGGATCGTTGATAAAGGCAACTAATCAGGGAAAGGCGCACCTCCAGGAACAGCATATTCTAGATGGTTTTGTTCTGCGAATAAGGAGACAATCTTCGAGAAAATCGGCCGACAATGTACTTTGCCATCGCCAGATTTGGATACAATACCAGGGCGCACTTCAATTTCCTGACCAACCTGCTGAATCCCTGCAAAAAAATAGCTTTTTTGACATTTCGTAGCACCGTGTTGGTACCACATTAATTAGCACATCGCCTGGAAGGTGGGCGGACTGTGTTTGAGTCCCGCATACTCGACATGACTATAACTCACTAGTCGCGGGGCAGTCGTGTAGGAAACTTTTACCTACTTTTCCAAAATGCCCTAAATCACCAAATTCGCTGAAAACTTGTTCCCAGGGGTAGTCTGACCTCCTGAACACGAATATCACATCCGCTTGGCCCAAAACCTCCTGGCGCCCGCGCCACAGGTGCCGGCGCCAAAATACCCCAAATCACTGGCGCCTGTGGCGCAGATGTGATATTCGTATTAAGGAGGTCAAACTACCCCAGGAGACAACATTTGAGCCAAATCTGTCCACGGAGAAAAAAGTCGGTCGAAACTGGCTCGATTCCGGATGATTGGGGCAGTAGGGTAAATAGTGCCGAAATTCTTCCTCTCCTACCCCGCAACATGTTTGAATCTGAGAAGGGGGAAAAGAGGTTAACGTGAATTAAGGGCTCGGCGTCGGTGTAGAAGGCTAAAACAGTAAGGATCTCACTAGGTTCCTAGGAAACCATGGCTCATGTGCGCTTGCCACCTTCTCCACGTGCAACCATTTTTCTGAATCTTTCTCTCCCGAAAAGTATTCTCCACCTACTTCTGATAACCTCCACGGGATCTCCAACTCAAGATCTCTGATGAAAACCGGTCAATATCACTCCTACAACTTTGTTCCACTCATTCCTTTAACACATTCGAGGCGAAGGCCATTTCGCCCAGAACTCACGTTCGTCGTTGTTTTTGGCTTATTTTTACAATTTTTCTTCGTATTGATGTGTTAATTGTGTAAATGTATGCTAGTAGAATATAATCAGTCGCAAAAAGAACAAAAAATATGCGCGTGTTTTCGCAATACTGTACGAATGACCGAAAACAGGGGTTTCCGCGTGTACTCCCGGGAGTACACGCCGCCTCGAACGTGTTAAAGGCAGTTGGCACGATAAATCGCTATACAGATGTAGGATTTATACGACTGGCTTAACAGAATTCCGTGACCTCGGACAGGCGCTCCGTGGCGCCTTTTCCAAGGAGGGTACCCCTATAACGCCCTATCGAGCAACAACATTCCGTCCCAAACGCCTTCCTCGCCCGCCCGCCCACAAACGGACGACCGTTCCTGACGCTCGTATTCATTCATTTGCTGAGCAAATTATGAAGCAAAGGGATTGGTATGAAGCGGCCGTGATGCTGCATGCATATATGGGTACACATATGCAGCCGTATCTTCGGTAGCGGTGATTGGCAAGATGCGTACGGGAAACTCGTCCGAAATCGATTTTCAAGTCACTGAGAACGGAGGCTTTTTCTTCGCCGGATTTTGACCGTTTCACTCCGTTCTTTCGCCATTTCCCCACTACATAGCGCCCTACTAGCATTTTAGGCCGAGTGGGAAACCATCGTGCCAACTGCCTTTAAACTATCTGTTAATATTCTCGAGTTCGTTAACATTTACATTGAGAGTACCCGATTCTTCTAAGTCCCAGTTTCTCGAAAACGTGCGACTCATTTTCCATGTTAAGTGCTCACTCATTCATGTCGAAAGCACTAAAATTTTTCTCGAAAACGCGCGACTCATTTTCCATGTTAAGTGCTCACTCATTCATGTCGAAAGCACTAACATCACGAACCGTGCTATTATTGTGTTGCCACTATTTGCATACGTTTCGAAAAACGTCAAAAATAAAGAAGTAGCACAAAAATATAATAAATGTAGAACAAGCAAAATATGCTCTACAGAAGGGAATTCAGAACACAGACCTCGAAGTATTGAACCTCCGGCTACTCCACCCTTCAGATTTTCAACTTCTGATCCCGGCTTGTTCACGTCGAATGATCGGATAACAATTAGGCGAGCAGGAGAGGTGAAATCACGAGGTGGGACTGGCACCTTTTTGCACAGGTATTCACAAACAAGCTAAAAAGCGGAAGTGGATTTGCGAAAAACGTTACCGAAACAGAAATACTTACATCAACGTTGGAAGAGTTGTGCAGAAATTGGAATCACTGGAGCTTTGTCAGCAACTGTACCTTGCACGAAAGACTTAATCTGATCATATTGCTCTCGAGCTTGAGACTCTTTGATGATATCGACCTGAAGTCCTCTGGTATTATTAAACTTTTCAGTAAATCAAAAACAACATTCGAAAGAACGGATCGAAGTAACACACTTTATTTTGGAGGATGAGAAGGTGCTGCAATTGCATGATTTCAACGGCAGCCAAGTGCTCAGAAGTCTGAGGCTGTGGGCACGGCTCATTACCTGAAAAAAGTCACGATGTTTGGAGGAAGATAAAAGCATTTTTGATTTGTACACCTGCGACCAAAAGAAAAGCAGCATCCATAACAGCAGCTCCGTTAAGCATAGTTGCCATAAGAATGTCGTGACCAGGACAATCGACGAAGGATACGTGGCGAACACAAGTGAATTGGCCCCCACAACCTGGCCGTTCACACGGAAAACGATCCGGGGTTGATGAGCCGGCTGATCTGGAATCGAGAAGCGCACTGGCTACGAAGAGGACAACACAATACATGTAGTGTACTCCATTACATCAACTAAGGGAAAGCCTTATTCAAATTTAAGAGCACAAAATGTCGCTTATGATTGGATTATTTTTGATATAAATGCCAATGTTTTATAAGGCTGATCAAGAGTGATCTGTAATTGCACAGTGAGTTGGAAGAAAAGCGCTTCCTGATCCTGTTAACAGGAAGTTAGGTAATAATTTCTTCGAATGTAAGCACAGTATCTAATCAGTAAGGTCAAAAGGAGTGGACTATGAATTTCAGGGAGAGAGAAATGCGGTGAATATCCAACAAAAGTAACGATCTTTCAAACCAGAAGTATATAGGCAACCTGGAACACTAGACAAAAATGTTGGTAATAAGTAATAAATTACTGAATTGAGTCTGTAGCAAAGAGTGGAGGGTACTGATGAAATGGGCGCGAAGGTCGCGAGGTGAGGGTCCAAGGGGTTGAAGGTGAAGTCTACCATGGGCTTTTCCGCCAAGATCAATATTATTCGCCCTGAATGTTATGTAAAAAAAGTACTCTTGCCGCTTAGGCAGCGTTCGAACTGACGGCAGCGCCTTGGGGCGCAAATGCGAATCAATGCGCACACTTTTAACTGCATCGATCGCGTCGAACGTGCGACCAAAGCGCTGCCGTCGCGAAGTCTGAACGCTGCCTTATGTTGCTCATGCTTTCCCACTCTTCGATATGCTTGTAATAAAAGGGACAAACTCAACGCAAAAACAATTGATGAGAACCGGAGATACGTACAGTACCTTTACCATTTACCTTTATGACACCAGCGGAATACAAGCCAAGATCACGCCAAGGCGAGAAAATTCAGCACGCTAAGGCGGAAATGCACGCCTAGGCGAGTTCAGCAGCAAATTCGGTCCAGCAAAAGAGGGCTAACAGCGATGTTCCAGAGTTTTACTTTTCCCCGCTGCCCATAAAGAGGAGTCGCATGAATAAAAGGATAGTACTGCTGTGTTCAGAAACGAAATAAAAGACGTAGTAGAGGCATAACCACAAAAACAAAACAAAGTTTTAAAAAGGTCAGGGTGCCATCTCGAAAGTGACTTTACTTTGAAGATCCCACTGGTTTCGATGGAAGCTGACGGGTATTCTTTTTCTCAAAACTGATCCGGATTACAGATTTGTTTCCCTTTAGAGAAGTGAGATTTATGGCAGACAACGATTTTAAAAAGTGGGACTGGAAGTTGATATACCCCAGGTTTATGTCATGAAATGGATTGATAGCCCTGGAGCGACTATAGGAAAATCCACAATCTTGTTCATTTCACTCGAACAATGTGCTTCAAGTAATTACCTGTAACATCCGGGACGTGGACAGTCTATATTGGAGCATCGATATATTTTCGCATTTGCATATCCCAACTTGATGGTGATGTTCCTTTCCAATTCGTTTTTGAATTTGACAGTGTGCACACCGGAAATGGCTTTCACTAATGTTGACTTTCCATGAGCTACGTGTCCGATTGTTCCAATATTAATGGTGGCCTGGCGTGAAATTACCTGCAATAAACAGATTCACAATGAGCCCTCAACTCTCAAAGATGAAAGCAACTTATACAAAACCCAAATTCCAGATAGTCACAGTCATAATTTTTAGTTAACCTCTTCAGTGAGTGGTGTTAAGTTTTCCGCTCCAATCTTATCGAGGTCCTGTTTGGCCAGCCACGTCTGGGCCTGATCTTGTTCAGCTTCTGTAGAAACACTAGAAATTATTCTGATAACAGCAGCTTGAATAAAATATTGAGTCACCTGTGGTCATGACGGAAGTGTCGGAAGTTTCCAACAGCAACTTGTAACCCTTAAAATGCCGGCAATAATAAATCAATGCAAAAGTTACCGTTAATGCCGAACTCGATCAATCCTATATACAATGAAAGATCTCATATCAAAAACAATTGGTCCATGAAAGAAATGCGAAGAAAACTTAAAATTCCCCACAGAAATGAATTACAAGCCGATGTAAGTTTGTTAAAGGACATAAGCTGCAAATGACGCAAGCGGCGCCATGGGGTTACTAGCACGCTTCCTCTGCGTCTCCCCATACGAGTCAGACAGCAGACGAAGAGCCCGCCGTTCCATTTATCATTCTCTATCCCGATGTTACAGATTGGGTAGCAGTGTAATTGCATACCTTAAACCATTACCGTTCGAGACAACCGTCATCCTGTTCAGTGATGGACGGAACCATGATTGCAATTGTCTCAAATATCTCTCTAGAAGCAGCAGCCACGCCTACTACTTCTCAAGGATTTCGTAAGTACTATCCCTTATCTCGATTACGAGCGTAATTCCCTATTTTACGTTGTTCCGCCTCACGCCTATAAATTTGACCACAAATTCGGAAGTTAAAACTAGTCTCGTCCTCCTCGGTAATCAAGTGTAATATGCAATTTATACCAAGTGCAATATCAAATCAATCAACAACGATCACTGATTAATAAAACAGCCCTGAGGCCAATGCCTCATTGTAGAAGTGCATTCAAGAAATGTCCACGAGGAGACCAAAGGCATATCGCTGATAATTTGGTACTCGGGCTAAAACGCGGGGTTCCATATAGTGAGTAAACGGCGAAGAAACGAAGTGAAACGGTCAAAAACCTGCGAAGAAAAGCCTTTGTTCTAAACGACTCAGAAAGCAATTTCGGACGAGTTTCCCGTTGGCATCTTGCCAATAACCGCTACGGTAGATACGGCTGCACGTATGTACTCATATATCCATGCAGCACCGCAGCCGCTTCATATCGTCCCTTCGCTTCATATTTTACTTCGCAAATGAAGCAATACGAGCATCAGGTACGGTCGTCCATTTGTGGGCGCGATAGGCGTTCGGGTCAGTATGTTGCAGCTTGATAGGGCCTTATAAGGATACCTTCCTTGGTAAAGGTACTACGCAGCACCTACATAGGGACGCGGAATTCCGTCCTGCCAGGCGTATTAATCCCATTAATCCTACTCCTTCAAGGGCATAGCGTGCTAACTGCCTTCAAGCAGCAGGCGCTATTCTTCGAAGGGTCTTCCCCACTGATGCTGATCAAGTCCATCTCCTAGCTCTGCCAAGGTCCCACTCGGAGGAGAGCTCTCCCTATTTGTGATAGATTCCGATTGCAGTGCCAATACAATATGAAAGATGATCATTTCCGATGATCTGCCTTCAAACACGAATGCTTGTCCGCTTCCATAGGCCCTTTTCCGAAAATAGGTTTACTACTTCGCACGAAATGCGGAAGCCACTTCTTTTGTAGGGCGCTAGGGCAACGAAAAGATCTTCTCCAGACTTAGGCAACAGTCTTCCCTGCCTGTCTCACAACCGTTTCTTTTTGCCCTTATGGCTCCAAATCTCGTCCTACATATTTGTAAAAATCAAATACGCCCAGGTGTTAGCTTGACATACCGCGGAATCCAGTCGGTATTGCTTTGGCCCAACGGT
The DNA here is from genome assembly GCA_036418165.1 of Cooperia oncophora. Lineage (NCBI taxonomy): Eukaryota > Metazoa > Nematoda > Chromadorea > Rhabditida > Trichostrongylidae > Cooperia > Cooperia oncophora. The sequence goes on from MU922797.1 coordinate 18,761, forward strand.
CATCTTCGAAGCGCATAGTTCCCGCCACCTGGTCTCTGGAACCTTGGCAAATACAGTTCGTCGTCGGTGCGAAGCTCCAGATTCCCTGTCTCAACTGCGTATGGCGAAAACTTCGGGTGTCACCCCTTTAGTGACGCTGATCACATGTTGATCCTGCGTTCATTGAGCCAAAGTCTCTGAAACATCACAACCCTGCCTTCCCAGTTCTGGAGTTCTGCTGTCAAAAAAGTTGCTAGCCCATTTCACAAAATGTCGCAAAATAACGTGCCTCAGTGCTACTGCAGAAAGCGTTTTGAACGCTTGCGCGACTACTACTTCTGAATGCGCGATATTTCCGACATCATCTTTTTTAAGGGCGATGGTCGTACAGGGACTACCTCCTTTCTTTTAGGAAGGAGAAGTAGGGAGGAAGGGATCGTATCCAGCATCAATTTCACTCGACGTGACTTCTATCCTGTCTTTCAGTCAACCTGGCCAATGATGGCTACGAGTCAGAGTCAGCGTCTTATGTTGTGCGTGTGCACAACATAAGCCTCTCCGGGGCAGGTTCCACACCGCTCATTTGGATGCACAGGTGGGTCGAAGGTGCTTTTGTGCCTGAAGTATCGGGAGCTCGAGAAGCGGTAGGCGTACCGCCAATGTCTCTTTTAACTAGGTGGCTAGAATACTGAGGGTGTTTGGGTGGAGGATCTTCATCCATCGTCGTCTTCTTATGTCAGCGATGAACCGCTCCTGAACACGAATGTAGCATTGAGCGTTTTTTCATAAAACCCGCGAAACTTTTCTAAGTTCGTTTTGTGGCTCTAGAAGATCATTATTGTGTTCTATATAATCCCTTCGGAGTAGTAGGATTGCGATCGCCGTAAATTTCTGAGGAGACCTCTTCATTGCCAATTCCTAAATTGCAGGAGCCAATCCTCGGAAGATACGGCCAGCGTTGCAGTTGCGATGGACAATGTTGGCGTCATCCGCACGTCACCATTGATAAGCCCCCTCACGGGATACTTGTCACCCGCGAAGCCTCCCTCCTCCATCCTTTCTTCCTCCTCCTTCCTTCGTTCCCTTGCTTCCTTCTCTCTTCCCTCTTCCTTTTTCTTCTCCCTTCAACGGCTGAGTAAGTAGCTGCTACGAAAAAATACCTCTGGTCCTTGCAGAGACTATGTCCGGTTGTCATGAGTAATGTAACCGGTTAGCCCAGTTGCGAACCTTTCACGATAAATTCAGGCTATAAGCTCTCAACTCCCACAACCTATCCGCAGCCTCAACGTGGCGTGGGGGTGAACGGTTTGGACTGTTCCAAACCGTACCAATGCGGAGGGTGCCACGTCAGAGCCTGGCGAGCTACGCGTGGTCAAATTTCTTCACGCCGAAAACAGTAATAATTATGGGCCTCATTCCCCTGAACCTGAGGGAACCACCGACAGGGCGACGTCGGCTGGGACCGCTCGGGCGAGGCTGCAAGAATCACAGGGCCAACGGAGATTTAAGTCGCCCAGGACTAGGATGACGATCTGTACTTTCAACGCACGGACGCTTGCATCGGAAGCTCACATCGAAGATCTGATGTTGCAAGCCAGGAAGATCAAGTACGACGTCATCGGACTGACCGAGACGAGGAGGCATCGCCCGCTACACGCCGTATACGAGACTGGAGAAGAACTGTTCCTCGGAACATGCGACAGCAGAGGCGTTGGCGGTGTGGGCGTCCTCGTCAACACGCACTTGGCCATGAACATCGATTCGTACGAAAATCTGACGACCCGAATCGGACGTTTGCGATTGAGAAGATGTGGTTCAACTCCAGCTTTGACAATCTTCGTCGCCTACGCACCAACATCAAGCTACGACGAGGATGAGCTCGAAGCGTTCTATATGGAATTGGAGAAGTTCTACAAGGAAGATCATGCCTTCTTTAAAGGCACAGTTCGCGACCGCAAATTGCGGGAAACGGAACTCAAATAGGCACAAAAAAGTGCTAAGTATCTGATTAGCGGAGAAAAGCAGCAGAAAAAGCAGTCCGAAATGTTATAGAGAAAGATAACATAGTGGCTACTAGCTAGTAGCTAGCAGCCGGTGATGGGCCTAAGGGGTGTCCATGGGCCTAATTAGTCAGCTTCTAGCGGAGTTCTTGCCGTTTTTCACATTTTGAAAGTAGCGCAGCCTCAAAAATCGCCTTCCGGATCGTCCGACACATTTGAGAGGTCATAGCCTTATTTTATCGCGGAATGTGCCTTTAAGGTCATCGTCGGTGATTTCAACGCTAAGATCGGACCAAGAAGAACGGCTGAAGAACTTCACATCGGAACTCACGGAACGGAGTGGAATGAGCAGGGTGAAAGGCTGTCTGAGTTTATCATGTCGACCCATACCATCCATGGTAACTCGCAGTACCCTACTTTCTATGCTAGGACATGGGAGTCTCCTGGTGGACAATTCCATAATGAGATCGACCACATCATCTTCAATCGAAGGTTTTGCCTGACCGATGTCGCTGTTGTTCCTAAGTTCTACACGGATCCGACCATCGTCTCCTTCGCGCGAGATTCCGCTTTTCGATGAGAGGAGAGAGAGAGAGAGAGAGAGAGAGAGAGAGAGAGAGCCGCAAAGTTCAAGAAGCGAAGCCCAAGACCATCATCAACTGGGATCACTTCACTTCTCTCGCTGGGCTCTGGGAGGATTCTGTCATTGACAACATCGACGAGGAATACGAACGGCTTGTTGCACATCTTCACGACTGCGCCAAGAAGTCAGAGGGTTCCAAGATTACCAAGAAGCGTCTATCTCTGGAAACTCTCGAGCTGATTCGCCAACGTGGAGCCGCACGAGCCGCAGGCAATTACCAGCTGACGTCTGAGCTTGCGAAGCTATGCAGAGAAGCGATAAAGGAAGACCTCAAGGAGAGAAGAGCAGCAGTACTGGTGGAAGCCGCAGAGGCTGGGAAGAGCATACGCAACGCCCGCCGCGACTTCGCCAACTGTAAGACCAAGATGACCGCCCTCCGACGTCCGGATGGAACAATCACCGCATTCAGAAGGGCAATGGAGAAGTTTCAAGTTTTGATGTGTTCTGCCAAAGAGGTTTGTAGGTGGAAGACTTTATTAAACTTGGCCTGACGTTTCGACGGGATCGTCGTCCTCAGAGGCCTAAACATAGCTCAAGGTTTAGATGTTGCACCCTCTACACCGCCAAACGCCTCGACACCCTAGCGTTTTTGGCGGAAACCTAGAAGAACTACCGAAAGAACCCGAATGGTTCTTTCGGTAGTTCTTCTAGGTACAACATCTAAACCTTGAGCTATGTTTAGGCCTCTGAGGACGACGATCCCGTCGAAACGTCAGGCCATTTTAATAAAGTCTTCCACCTACCAACCTCTTTGGCAGAACACATTACAACTTGAAAGTTCACAATAATGCCGAGGTTTTATGAAGAGAGAAGCTGGACACTATTAGGCAATGGAGAAGGTCATCCACGACTTCTACTCGGATCTCTTTGACAGCCACGTCCACCTGCAACCATACCGCTTGGAGCAGGATGGATATGTCGTTCCTGCAGTTCTCCTTCCGAAGTCCGACACGCCATCTCGTCGGTGAAGAATCGTACGGCACCCGGTCCCGACAGGATCAGACCCGAACATCTGAAGAATCTTCCGCCAGTTCTCGTCAAAACTCTGGCTCGACTCTTCACGCGCTACCTGTCGGAATGCAAGGTACCCACCTCGTGGAAAACCAGCAAGACTGTGTTGCTGTACAAGAAGGGAGACCTGTACGACATTGGCAATTATCGCCCAATCTGCCTGCTGTCTGTAGTCTACAAACTCTTCACACGATCCTGAACAGGATTGGCAGAACACTAGACGAAGGACAGCCATGCGAGCAAGCAGGGTTTCGAAGAGGATTCAGCACGATCGATCACATCCACACGGTAACGAAGCTCATCGAAGTATCGCGAGAGTACAAGATGCCGTTATGTCTCACGTTCATCGACTTGAAGAAAGCCTTCGACTCTTGAGACAGAAGCGGTTATCGAAGCCCTGGGCAACCAGGGTATTCCTACTCAGTACATCAGGATTCTTCGTGAGCTCTACAGCAACTTCACGACCAAGATTCTTCTACAAGGAGATCATCATCGACGTGAAGAGAGGGGTCCGACAGGGCGACACCATCTCGCCCAAGCTCTTCAGCGCCTCTCTCGAGAACGTCATGCGTCAACTGGAATGGGAAGACATGGGAGTGAAGATCGACGGTCGGCAACTACACCATCTCCGCTTTGCTGACGACATCGTTTTGATAACACCAAACATCGAGCAAGCGGAACGAATGCTGGCTGATTTCGACTGCGCGTGTGGAAAAATCGGTCTACGGCTGAATCTAACGAAGACGATGTTCATGAGAAACTGGATTGGTTTCTGATGCCCCATTCACGCTCAACGGAACGACCATCTCTGAATGCTCTAGCTATGAGTACCTGGGTCGTGAAATCAGTATGATGAATGACTTGGCACCAGAGCTGAGCAGGAGGAAGCGAGCCGCTTGGAGAGCCTTCACCAGAACATCGCGGCGCCAGCCAGCGCAAGAAACCCGAAGAACACCAACCCCCCACCTCTTCGGACTTCCCCCAGTCCTTCCTGCCTATGGCATTACGCCTCAGAGACTTGCGACTCTAAGGCAGGATGCAGCATTGCGAATGAGCGTATCATCTTCAGGCGCGTGCATGTAGCGGGAAACTCCGAGCATCGAAAGGACGATGCTCGGAGTTTCCCCGCTACACGCAAGTGAGAGAGGGAATCCGGAGCGCCGCACTTCACCGACGATCGAAGATTAGAGACGCCGCCGCATTTGCCAAGGTTTCGAAGATCAGGTGGGCCGGGCACATTATGCTTTTCGAGGGCGAGACGCTCGCGACCAGAGCGATCACCGACTGCAATTACACCGACTCGCCCATAGCGTAGCCTGGATGACCGCTCTTATGCGCGGTGGTCAGACTTCTTCATGAAAGTGGTTCATCTGCTTTTCGTGAACAAGGTGAGCATTGCGGGGTCCTGTTCGACCACAACTTTTCCCTTTCTTGCTGTGGATTTTCGCATCTTTTCTTCCACCACCTATTCATTTTTCTGACAATGAGAACACCATAACAGAAACTTACATAACTATTGCTATTGGCATCGGTTTGAACTGCGTTGTTTCCTCATACAGCCCCACCTGATGATCCTGCGCTGAGGTTATCAGGTGGGGCTACAAGCCTCATACCATATCCTGAAATTAACACATAGCTGATGCTGTCACCCGCGTTATGAATATGGTAACCATCTCCTTCTAACGCCCCTTATCAAATCTTATCAGCTGATATCACTTCCTGTCACCCACCAATAGTGTTCCCGTCACACTCCCTACATCACCTCTCAGAACCAATGTCTCTTTGTCACTGGGACGACCATGAATTTGGTAACTGACAGATGGACGCACGCAGAGGTATGTCAGTGGGGTTGCTGAATCATTATTTGATTGATACATGTGGGATTTTTCTGGGGAAGCGCCCCCTATTTCAAGTACATCCCGCTAATCCCGGGTGTCTCCCCTCCTCGGGTCCGTCAACCCCTTGCTGACCTTATTCCACTGCCTCCCTCCCCCCAAACATCTCGAGGCTACCATGCCGAATAATGAGTTTTTTAAGTGACGAAAGAAGTGAACTTTCACTGTATGCCTCGCTCGCCGGGCTTACCATGGGTCATATGTGCTCTTTACATCATGTCCCGAGCTCTAGCCATCCCAAAATTGAACCGAACTTCCGGACATAGACTCTTCCGGACATAGAATCGTTCGTGATAGAGTAAGTAAATTCGTCGTCATGTCACAATAAGCCTGTCGTAACCGAACTCTTTCTCAGCGATTCCTCCATTTAGTACCGAATAACTGCAGTCCATAGCCTTGTGAAGACATTTTGCTTATGACGATTTTTTGTCGATGTCACATGACACACTTCAGTTCTCATCCCTTGCAATGAGTCTAAATTCAGCTTCCAGCTGATGCAATTGGTAATGCGAATCCTATCACAAGGAGTCTTGTGGCTCTAAATGATGTTCATATTTTAGTAGATTCTTGTACTGTGGCTTTTAAGCGGTTCCATTCGGAACAGGGTACAGCATCGTTGTGTGAAACACATAGGGGGGGGGGCTGTCGTAGTTTTCTGCTGGAGAGGAAGTCGTAGGGACGTACGTTTGGTGTTGTGGTTTCATGTGTTATATAACCCCCACCCTTACCTCGACGGAAAATTTTGGGTGAAAAACTGGAAAATGTGGGAAATTTCGGAAAAACTGGTAGGAAGCTGGGAACTTGTAGGAAAGTGGTAGGTAGGTGTTGAGAAAAGGGGAGGGGATCGTACCGAGACCATCTAGATGGGTGAGGGGAGTCGTACCGGATCCTCCCTCAAGGGGGGGGGTCGCACTGACACCACCATTTCACACATCACGATGCTATACCCTGATTCGGAACGAAACCATAGCTGTGCGTGTACACTCCTTATCCGTGAGCCAGAGTAGGCGGCATTTGGACATGGCACCGACTGGTTACTCGTGGAATATTCCAATCTGGGACAACTGTCATCTTGTTCTGTGTTGGACAACAGTTGTGTCAAGATGGAAATATTCCACCAGAAGCATAGACACCTTCAATTGAGTTGAAGAATGCAGCCCCGCCTACACTATTCCAGGGATCTCAAGTATATATTGTCTGTTCTTCGACGATCACAACAACAAAAATTGCAATAAGGCCATCATAGCCTATCACAGCCTTGTGCTATGTGGTCGTATTTAATTATTTATAAGACGCGGTTGTGACAGAAGCAATACTGAGACCAGGATTCAATCACCTTATTCGCTCATTTTATAACGGTGATCAGGTTGGTGAGGCGCTGCGCAGTGGTTAGTGCTACAATTCATTGTTTGCAGCAACTGACATCAACATCGTTTCGTTGATATTTGCTGGAAAACCCAGCACTAGCTGCCCCTGGACCCTGGCAGCGAGTCATTGATGGGAGAGCCCACTTAAAACCAGAATATTACTTTTATATTTTCCTTCTCGTTTTACCAGGAAAAAGCCTTGCAGTTCTCTCCAGACGATCTAATGCGATGAAAATGTTTTTTTAGAAACCATCCTTGTTGGCTTACCAGGTAAGTTGACAAAAATCTGCCGAGTTTGCTGAACGATTCTGTGAATGAAATTTTGGAGATTTTTCATTCTCGAAGACGCGCTGGCGCCTTTAGGGCGCAACAACCACCTTCACGCGAAACGGATGTTCAGAGCATCAGTTAATCTTCAGGGATGGCACTCGCAAAATCTGAGAGTTGACCCAATTCCGAAAAAGTGGAGTCGGGTTACTTGTGCTGAACAGCATAGCAGCCACTGAGCGATGCAGAAAACAGTATCTGGCTCACGTGTTGGCATCATCTCCATCATTTTCCTGATAACTAGGAGGAAACTAAACCCTAAGAAAAGGGAAAGTTCATGGTAGGTGAGCGCCAAACTATTGCCGTTTACCCATAGAATACCCCACTCTTTCCAAAATGGGTTAAAACCTCAGATTTTGCCGGAAACTTGTCCTCAGGGGTAAGGATCCTTGGAAGTGTTCTCCGGGGACTGTATGGTGAGTGAACATGAACACTAGTTCGATGCGAAAAGCATTATGACGTATGTCAGAGGAAATAGGCACAAGCACTGTTCCAGGTCACAAAAGGTCTACAGAAGGGGGGGGGCAAAAAAACTCTTTGCCTGAGACACATA
>MU922823.1:8264-21567 GCA_036418165.1 Cooperia oncophora
TATGATTCCGAACACAAACATGTCAAGTACATGGCGGAACCCAAAAATTGAGCTTGAGGTCCGAAAGCACAACAATTTGGCGGTGTTCTCGTTTTCTACTTTACCATGAATAACTGATTATTTTGAAGATCATGCTTCAGTAGGCTGGATCTCAGCAAGCTGAACTGCTCTCAGTGACCATTCCTCTCATTTCTACTCTACCTTATTACCCTTTCCACCTGGTTCCAGTCATTCGTTCATTTGCCCAAGGACAATTGTTTTTAAGGACGTCTGGTTCTAATGTCAAATATTCAGGAGCACAGGAGAGGTACACTTGATCGAGCATAGAACAGCATGGATGAACAGTTGACGGAGTGCTCCTCATAAAATTCTATAAGACACGGGAGATCAGGGTTGTTGTCCCGACTATGCCTGAAAACTTCCATACCCCCCCCCACTACTCACTTTCTACTGACACAGTGCTATCACAGAAAATCAGCATAGTATAGTACAGTTTTTGGTGTTCCACCGGACACCTCAACTTTATCGGATGGCTTCTGAAATAAATAGCAGGTCCAACTTGGATTAGTTTTTCAGGGACCCATCTGAGAACGCCCCTTCCGTTCACCTCGATACGTGCACGGCTAGTTAATTTGTGCGGATTACTGTAAGTGACAGTTTGTCACCGTAATCCCTTCGAACAGCATGTCATCTGCTTCGTTCGCAGGTGGCATCAGGTTATCGCGTATTCCACCGGGCCATTGTTTTCTGCAAGCTATCAAGCTACACATATAATAACAGGATTATTTTCTCATCGTAGCCTACTACTCCTATTGTGTGTTGCGCAAAATTGAAAAATAAAATAAAATCCAAAATTGCATAAAATTCAACGTTTTATTCTTCATAGGACCCCTACAGCTCCTTTCATAATGGATATTCAAGAAGATATAGGATCAACCTCAACAAAATTGCACGGTCAACCAAAGTAAAAGAAAACCAAAGAAATGTGAAAAAAAAACAAAAAACGAGCGCAGTTTGGCATGGAGGGGGCATTTCGCACTTTCCCTACTTCCCATTGTCGCAGCTGGCAAGTACTTTGTAAAAACGTTGACTGGTACTTCATGGCTGCACAGCATTTCATGAAGTTTGATGATGTTTGATGACTCGAGAAGTAGGGAAAGTGCAAAATGTCCCCCCCCCCACGTTAAACTGTGCCAATATACAGATTGAAGTAAAGGGAAGTTTTTCAATACTGTACTCCATTACAGAAAAACAACCTCCTGTTTTCTCCATGTGGGTAGTCATCCCCAGCCATTTTGCTAGTTCAGCACTATTAAAGGACTATACTGTGTGACCTCGGCGGTTCTCAGATTAGTTCACCCCTGCTGAAACAGAGTTTGGGACAATTTTTGGCGTTAATAACCTTGGGGATGGGTAGGGACCCCATGTGCAAACTGACGAACTTCATCTGAATGGAATTATTGTACTAGTTTGCCAGCCTACGAAGAAGCATTCTTCGGCGACGTGCAAGGGGAGGGAGGGGGGGCATTTTGCACTTTCGCTGCTTCACTAGTTCCGGTTTACAAGTCTCACTCTGGTGAAACCTGTGAACTCCTGTGAAGCTGGAGCAAGCTCGTCGAGCCACCATGGTAGAACCTGTCAACTCTTTAAAACTCGTAAAGTAACTCTCTAGATGGCCCGGTCCGTTGATGGGAAGCAGCGAAAGTGCAACCCCCCCGTCGCCGGACTGCGCCCATTCCACTTTAAGGCTTAGGCGGATATCTTCTTTTCTATTGCGACAGTTCTTGCTTTATACTATGAGTCTACCGAGTGCCCCCCCCCTCACCTCGCAAGGTTGTAAGCGCCTACTTTTTTTGGTAGAGTCATTATATAGAATCAGAGTGTCAGAATGCAGTAAATAAATAAATTATATCTCGGAAAACATTCTTTGTCCAAAGGGGTTACGGGTTGAGCAACAAAGCCCCTTGAATTTTTATTCATCCTTTTCATTACAAAGGTGTTTACCTGCAGCAAGCTTCACCAGACCTCATCCTCCTACGCTCAGGGAATGAATTTTTGAATGAACCCATAATGCTGGCTAGGCTATCGCTGTTGGACACATGTAGATTGTTCGGAACGGGTGGGCCTGGAATTTCAAAAAAAGACGACATCTGTTTTGCCATATGCGAAGAGGCAAGCAGTAGAGAAAGAGGCCGGAGCGAACGGCACACCTGCGAAGCAGATCGTAACATCATCTGTTCGTTGTTGTTACCGCATCGGCCGATCAGGTGAGAAGGCGCATGCCAACCCCAACCTGTTCCAAATAAGGCATGGGCAAGGCACAGGTGCCGCTGTCATAAGTGATGGCGCTACGGCTGTGACCACGTCAACCGCTTGTCAGCACTTCTTTCTCAGATAGCATCAGCCGGGATGACGCCACTTTGAGCGTGGGTAAACAATCAGCAGCATATTATCCTAGCAGCCGTAAGTTGCAGTAGAAGTAACTAGGATATGGGCCTGAGAAGTGATCCTGACTTTAGTCGAATTCATATTGTATCACAGAAACGAAGGGATAATTCACAAGCGGCGCTGATCACAATCTGCGCGGCGGAATTCCTGCTCATTATGGATGGGTGCGAAATGGTGACGGCTGGCGCGTTCCCAGGCACAGCTGTCAGCTACGGCCTTCCCAAGACATCGCCGAAAGCGGTCGCCGACCCGATTCAGAACGGCATGACGCTGGGAAAAGTCGTCTGGTGGTGTGACGAGAAACCAGCCAGCCGGCCGCTGTGAAAGTCCATCGTCCAGCTGTCCTCTCGGGCCGGATGAACTCGTCTGAATCATTAAGTATGGAGAGCGTGTCACCTGGCTTGCCACACATGCTATCAACACCATAATTCGTCATTTAAAGCATCTGGAGCAGCCGTGGCGCTCTATTCCCTCCGAGGGGCAATTCTGGACGAGACATTGCACCTGTGCCGAGGTGGCGCTCACAACAGCAGCGTCATCTGCCAAGCATATGAAGCAGATGCTCTCCATAGACACATGAAAAGCGTCTATATAGTGGAAACTTATGGCGACTAATGGAGCCGATTCGCCTACGATCGGTACATGCTGAAGAATCGAGGGGTTAGAGAGAAGGACAGAAGGGAGGGTAAGGGAGGGAGGGGTGGGGGGATGGCACTTACTTTTTTAGGGTTCGATTACAAAGAAGGTTTCGTTATTTGATCGAAGCAGAGCATTCTTTTGGTACTGATCACAGTTTTTTCACCACTGCATAAAGCGTTCGTGTAGCAGTAAAAATTCGTGCTTCAAAGCTTTCTATTAGGCCCCACTTGCATCATACTGGTTCTAATTGGTTAATGAGTATTCTGCCAGGTTAGCTTCATTTATGTATTCACAGAGCACACCATTACAGTGTACATAGAATGAAGGTGGAATTGCCAGCTTCTGAAGAAGACGAATCAGTCGAAACGTTGGGTCTGTCCAAAAATGTAGTGGATGATGGAGGTGATCACGAGACAGATGCATGAAATCGAATTAAGAAAAGTGGGCCACGGCTAGGATGCCCGGAAAGTACACGGAGCTGGGCCTTCATATACTTTTCATAAGAGCGGCGCTTTTCTAGGACTTTCCGAGCACTTACAGAGGCGGTGGGGTCAGACCGAATGAGCTGGCCTTGGTTGTGACCCAATGCGACATCAAAAAAGCCAGATATTTCTCATTTTGGCAACAAAGAAGCGGTAATAGTGGTGCACTGGTAAAAGAGGCTGCTCCCAGGTTCACGGTTGGGGGATCGAATCTTGGACCGATTTTTCCCATGATGACAGAGCCTTCTATCCCTGTTCGGGTAGCTGACACCAGAAGATGGAACACTGATTGCTACAGCGGCATGCCTTACAGGCTAATCTACCTCTCACAATCAGACCAACGCTTGAGATGCCGATGGAAGTTAAATGGGTATGGCACCCGAGATTAATGGCAGCTGGCACGACAATTCGGTACTCGGCCTAAAATGCTAGCAGGGCGCTATATCGTGGGGAACTTTAGAAAAAAGCCAAGTGAAACGGCCACGAGTTTCCTGTAGGCATCTTGACAACCGCTACGGTAGTTACGGTTGCACGTATGTACGCATATATCCATGCAGTACCGCGGCGGCTTCATATCATTCCCTTTGCTTCATATTTTACTTCGCAAATGAAGCAATACGAGCATCAGGTACGGTCGTCTATTTGTAAGCGGGCGGGCGTGGAGGGCGGGCGGGTCGGTATGGTTTAGGCTGATAGAGCCCTTATGAGGGTACTCTCCTTGAAAAATGAGCTACGCAGCGCCTGCTCAGAGTCGCGAAATTCCGTCCTGCTAGGCGTATCAATACTACTCCTCTTACTGGTTAGTTAGCTCAGTTAGGGATTTATTGTCCGTTAAGTCCTAACAATAAGGACGCGAAATCCTGCAAAATCACGGGTGGAGGGGGTGCTGAATGCGAAACATGGCAGGAGAATCTTCAGGATGCGTGAAAGTTCCCATTACTGAGACAGTAGAGGAAACGGCCATATCAGCAGCACACGCACAATTGCAGACAATCCAGAAAGGAATTCTGTGGATTGTGGACTCATCCAGAAATTAATTATGTCCCTTTCATCCACCATTGCCACGAAAAAGGAAAAGTAAACTCTGTTTGGGATCCATATCCGAAAATATCATTAATTAAAGGGAGCCCAAAGCTACATATAGGTACTGGGACTCTAGTGGCTTTAGGTGACGACATTAATTATTTTGGTGGCTAGTTCGGTCCCATAAGTGGACCATCTAGGGATAGCCGAACTTCTCTTCAGTTTTTTATGGAGGTTATTCAAGCGAATGAAGTAATAAACCGTAGTTGTAACGCATCCGTGTGTTAGCACAAAGTAAGTGGCTTACTTTCTGCGTTCTTTTTCAAATTATCCTTTAAATTAGTCTCTCTCTCAGACACCCTAAAATATCCCATTTCAGAAAATGGTGCACATGTGTGTACTATGAAATGCATTAATGCATCTGTTTTATCCTCTATTTTACCCGTCTGTTTCCATTTCTTCCTTCATCACTATCTCACTTACTAACATGGCACTCTTCGTTGCGTACATTTCCTCGCATCACAGTTGTCGCCTTGTGGGATAACGCGACGGATTGCCTCGAGGCATTAATGAATCAAGTATGATTACTTAAGAGTTGTGGACGCAGATGGCGTAGCTCTCGCAGCACACCAGAACTCGGAAACCGACCGCAGCTGTGGAGCCCAGATGGCCATCGCTTGGACCAATCGCCCGCTTCTCTCCAACACCACTTGGGTTCTCACGCTCTGACGCAAATTTCTCAGCTTGCCAGAGTTTAGCACAAGTGAGGGGACGTATGTTGAATTTTTTAGGGCTCAAAAGATTTGAAACAAGAGTTCGCGAAGTGCGAAAGAGGTTCGATTCATCTCAGCGTTTTCACGACCTTCAGCACTGGTATGAACCAAATACAAGGAGCGGATCGCGAAAAAAGGGAAGGAAAAAGGAAACATTCGATGAGGCAGAAACTCTTATTAGCCATCTCTACAGATGTAGAAAAGAGCGATAAAACGAAGTGTAATGGTCAAAACTTGAGAAGAAAAGCCTTCGGTCCCAAGGGTTCGGTAAGCGATTCCGAACGAGTTTCCGGTAGGTATCTTGCCAGTCCGCTACGGTAGATACGGCTGCATGTAAGTTATCCAATCGGCAGCGTCACCGCACGCAGCCAACTCCAGCGTACGGTCGTAAGTATATTGTGTGGGCCACAGTGCGTGCGGGGCTTCGGTTGTAATGTTTAGCTTGATAGACCCGTATGAAAGTATGCCATCCTCTGTCAAGCGTTACGTTCACGCCTCGCGTCAGCGTCAACGAAATCGCACCTTCTCTAGCATAGAATATTACTCTTACTTTCGGGGTATTATATCGTGCCAGCTGCCTTTAAAGAGGCAATTTCAGATGTATAGTGCAGTGAACTGAAGCGTCGCGTCGTGGAATAGTGAGTGGTTGTAAATTCTTTGAGCTGCAAGAGACAAATGACCAATTTCTCTACTCCTTCGGTTTGGTGAGTATATTTATGATAATCGGCTTTAGCTATCACTAAGCACTATATAATAACCTGATCCGACAATCGCCCAAGGTCTCATCAAAGAAGTTCCGTAGAACAGCGTTCGACGCGGCCTCGAAGAAACCTTCATTAACTGCCAGCCATGTTCCTCCTTCAGATTTTCTCCGTCCCTCACGTCCACTGGTGGACAGAAGGATAGATGAGGGGGGCAAAAAAGAACACTGTCAATTGTCCTAAACATAAGTAAGACTGTTGTACGAAAGAATAATAACAATTTCCTGACATTTCTACTGTAGCTTATTAGAACGCAATCTCACTCATGGACAGCATCTTGATGATAACACATAGTTGGTTCGAACTTTTCTGACTGGAGAGGTTATAACTGAGAAATAATATTCATTATCTTTCCCTTATTTCTGAGCAATGTACTTTGAATCAACACGTATTAATTGTAACTGTTCTCTGCACATATGATATAAACGAATAAATTTCTACACAATAGAAGTATCCTTTCCATAGTTGTTTCTATAACCGTTATGTTTTAACCGTTCCATCGCATTCTAACTACCCTCTAAACATGAATTATCGTAGCTTATCAAGATGAAACCTCTCCTCCGCGTTGCAACTTTCCCAAGCAGGCCGGGCATAAAAGCGACCGTAGGCAGCTGGAAGGTAACTAGTTAGTTTCTTTCTTGTTATTTTTATTGTTTCTTCTCTTTGAAATTCCCTTGCCTGTTGTACTGCACTAAAAGTTTCTAGGAGCAACGTATTATCTTGCATCAATAAGGCGCCCTTCCTGCACTACAAAGGTCGACACAAAAGTAGACGGCGTATATAGGTAATTCTAAATTCTGTACACTTCCTTATTTAATTCCTATGTATTATTGAATATTATTATTATATTATCTATTCAATAAAAGTAATTACCCAGTTTAGGTCGGTGTGTAACATGTCCCGCTGTGCAAACTCATACACCAAACGACACCCACTTTAAGGGGTCGTATTTGCTCCGCTGTTGTGAATAAGGTGCGTAATATCGGCTTGAGAGGATTTGCCGCGTTAGGAAAAGATTTCCCTCGGTTGTTAACTTTGCGTGGTTTTTCATGTGCTCGACGGAAAACTGGGTGAAAAACTGGAAAATGTGGGAAATCGGTGTGTAAGAGTTGAGAAGGGGGGGGAGGGAAGGAGGGTACCGAGACACTTTTAGGTGGGGGAGGGTCGCATTGACACCGTCTCTCGAAGGGGGACGGGTCGTTCTGACACCAGCACTTCACACATCACGATGCTTCACCCTAATCTTATTCCAAATCACTTATCAGCCTCCCAACAATTTGCTAACATTGCTCAGTCAAGGGAGGTTCATGATCCATCACTACTGCTCTGCCAGGGTACTCATTTTCTCCTGCATGTCATGCATACCTTTTTCTAAAAATAAACTTTACCTTTTGAAGACACCGTTCTCTCCTTTGACTTTTTCTAATTCCCTGTGGCTCACTATTACTCTTTTTGGCGCTGCTCAGCTTGGGAGTAACTTTGGCTGTTCCCTTGTTTGGTTGACGTTTGATAAGTGGTACCTTTCTAGACCTGCAGACTGCAAAACCACCTTGGTCACAGGAGCTTGCAAGTCTTCACAAGGTGACTTGTAGCCTAGCTGTGTACCATTCGGTGCCCCCACGAAGCCGAACTACGCACACTTTTTGTGATGAACATGGACCAGTAGTTATCCCTTGCAACATTTTGAGCACACCAAGGTAGAAAACATATGGTGTGAGTGTTTCTCTCTGCACTCAGTAAAGCACATGGCGCACATTTGTCCTACTGAATGTAAAAGCTTCAACTGCTAACAATTGCCGATGGAAATCGTTCGGAGGGCCATTTCACGATTATCCTATAGGTGAACCTGCTTCTTGTGCAAGTAGTGCGGTCCTCAACCTCTGAAGTTGTCTTCCTTTCACGGCTCAACACTGTGGGCTAGGGTGCTGCTGCTTAGGAGTTGCCTCACCCATCTAGAAGGTGTAGGAACGGTGACATATGCCACCGTTGCTATGCCTATAAACATACACTCAAAATCCCAGAGATGAACTAGGCGTGGCTGCATACTTGAATCGGGGACGGCTGAGCGTTTTATGAGATAGTACCGTTACGTGACAGTTGTGACATGCCTTTTTCAACACTGGACAAGGTGGCTCGCTTCAAATTGAAATATTCCACGAGCCAGTCCTATGCCATGCCCAGGTCACGCCCACTCCGTCCAAGGGATAAGCAATAGAGGTAAGACCTTACAAAGAACTTCTCAGATCCACCAAGGGATCCAAAGAATTTGTAAAGTTGATTCTTTCTCCGAAGATTTAGGTGCTTACAATTGGCACCTTCCCCAGGGACCTGAACCTTGCCTACGCTGGTATGGGTGGCTACCTTTACAGAAGTTGAAAATTGAGGCCATGGCCATTACCTTCCTTGGCTCATTCTATTGCATTCTCACTCCGGTTCCCTATCCTCTGAGCAGCAGTCGCTCGTGCAGCAGTATCCGAGTTCTTCTGATGCTCCTCCAATCATGAGGCTACATTTGGAGCCTCTTCCATGATTCTGCCCACCCTTTTCTCCACTGGTGAGTCAGTGGCATTCACTAATTCATGGTTGAGCCCAGGGTACAACATCGTGATGTGTGGAATGGTGGCGTCAGTACGACACCCCTCCTTTCCTAACACCTACCTACCACTTTCCCACAAGTTCCCAGCTTCCTATCCAGTTTTTCACCCAAGGATTTTACGTCGAGCGGGGGGGGAGGGGGTGAGGGGTAAATGGCGCATGTGGAACGGGAACATTCCTTGGACTTCCCCAATTTCGTACCACTTTTTCCGGAATTTCCCGAGAATCGCGGTTTTTCCTGCAATTAACATTCTGCTAATTAATGCCCCCAGCTCGACCGCGGATGAAAAGTTTTCTGGAATTTTTGAGTGAAAAACTGGTAGGAACTTGAAACTTGTGAAAAGGAAGGTGGTAGGTAGGTGTTGAGAAGCGGGGGAGGGGTCGTGAGGGTACGGAACCCTGCCCTTGAGAGGGGAAGGGGAAGCGGTCCGCACTGACAAAACCTGATTTCAGACACCACCAAAGTTTAGCTAATTCTATTATCGCATTTCACTTGTCCGCCGATCGCTTTAGTTCAGCAAACGTAGGTCAGTATAACTATTAGGTGTTGTTCGGAAGAAATGCGTGTTGTCCATTATTTCTCTCCTACTATAGAAGTTTTTTTTAACAATTTTGTCTATTAGAAAAAGATTCTTATTGTGCATATTTTGATATATTTTTGTCTATGTTAACCTTTGTATTTTTCAAGAAAAAATTTAGGCAATGCTTATCAACCAAAAATTTTAAATACCATGTGGTATGTACCATACACCATGTCGCGAAAATCACTTTGGAAAAAAATTGAGGAATCGGGCTGGGAAGTCCTGCCTCATCCGCCATACAGCCCAGACCTGGCACCATCCGATTACCATTGTTTGCGGTGCGATGTAGACTCCTGGCCCGGAGAGAAAGTTCATCAAACGTCGTCGAAGCTAAATGCAACTCTGGGTGTCCAACTACTTTTAGTCGCAGCCGGCCGAGTTCTTCCAAAGAGGTAATCCTTTCTTTGCATAAACGTTGGCAACAAGTCATTGATAGTAATGGAGATTACCTTTTGAAATAAACTTGTTCATTTTCGTTTTGGCATATTAAAAAATTTTTTAAACTGCAAACGGCAGCATTTCTTTCCGACAACCTAATGTTTGGTTGTTCTCTTCAGCCTTGCCCTGCAATTGTCTCCATTGAAAAGTCGACCATATTAAGGCTTAAGCGTACCTGCTGGGGCCATTGCTTCTTGCGCCATCAGTGAGGCTTCTCTAAGAAAAGTCGGATGATGAAGTCGAGAGGTTTATCTTCGCGATCACTGGATAATATCCAGTCCCATTTGAGATCATGCGGTGTACTGTCTTTCGACATCCCACGAACTCATTACGGGAACTGCTCCCCCATACTTTTTAAGCTTTGGGTTTCAATTGAAAAATCAGTGACAGTTGAAGACTGCTATCTAAAGTGGGACGCAGAACCCTTCAAAAACGATCGACTTGTAGCAGGCTGCTCCTCTACGTTATGGGGCTCTCATCGAATGGCTGATGCCGTTTTCGCTTTTGGGAGTTGTGAGCTCGATTCAAATAAATTTTTTCACTCGATACAGGCTGTCCTAATACTTTCGCGACGCATTCCATTCAGTAGCTTCCTTTTCAAATAATTCAGGGCGTTTTTGTTTTCCCGCCGCCGCCCCTGTGAGGCCCGCGCCCGCCGCTCGCCCTGGGCGGCCGCCGCCGGCCGCGGAATGAAGTCACTGAACAATTGTTCCCGTAGACTCTTTCCAGGCTTTTCAGCTTTTCAGGAGCGTCAATCTTACTCCGCGTGGGTATGGCATCGTTGGCGTGATACACACAGGTCAGTACGAAGTATCGTCGTGGTGAGCTGTGTGTATCCGTCGCAATTCATGAAGAGGTGTTATAAGACGGTAACTAGGCCTTGGAGAGGAGATCTGCGTCTTGCTGCTCAGAACGAGGAAATATTTCCCCTTCGCGTGGTAGACACTATATGTAGCGGTGCGATGTTCATGCTGTCGCCAGACGAACAAAACTGGGTGATAAAAAGCGCTTGCGGAAAATGTGGTAAATGAGTCTGCGAATCAGAGTTTGAGTAAGCTGGAAGGGCGTACCCGACGAAACACTTCAGAGTTGATCTTGGGAGCATTGTGGAGCACCAGTGTGTTGCAAAAGTCAACTAACCGAGAAAAATTTTTTCCCAACGCAGGAACTTTCTCTCAAAGGCACATACAAGCACACCCCCTTTCCCAGCAACAACCAAATACCTTCCCCTCCCCAGCGGCCAAGTACGACCCCCCCCCCGATGTGTTTCATACAACGATGCTGTACACTGGTTGAGCCCAAAAGCCCACGAATGCTGATGGCAGAATGCGATCCTGGGCCTTTCACAGTTCAGAAACGAGAGGCACAGCTAGTCTCCACCCTTTTATGGAACAGTGGAATTACCGAACGATAATCGCCTCCTGTTCTTCTCAAAGTAACTCTATGCAGGATGCTAGGATGCCCGGCAATCACGAATGGAGAGAAATGATCAAGATTTTGCTACTTAAGGGTACACCATGTCTTCCAGTAAAGACTCTTATGTACTTTAGCAATGTATTTGCAAAGTGCGATTTTACTACACAAAACTAATTCATGGGCTTTTGTTCAAAGAACGGTGAACTTCATGTATTCCCCAAGACTTCCTGGATGGAATATGTACTCAGAAACATGTATTCCCATGTTACGCACTTCTCATCTTCAGATTCACACTTTCCACATAATTAAAATGGGCAAGATTTGGATTCAGGTGAACAAGATGGGTTTTGAGAAGCACAGCACATGATCAGCACCCTTGACATAATTCACACTTCATTCAGCCAGTGGTTAAATCGTGATGACCGTTCAAGCGAGTCCTCCCCCAATTTAACTCCTCGGAGCACAGAAGGGTCGGCGTGGGCGGAAAGCGATCCGGCAATGTGACGCTTACCGGCAATACGGATGGTACTGGGCAACAGGGTTGAGTAGTGGCTACTTACCGCTACATCGACGCCACTTCGTTGCTACTATAATTAGGCGATATTTGTCATCAGGGTACAGCATCGTTGTGTGAAAAAACACAGGGGGAGCGTTCTTTTCGGCTGGGGAGGGGGGGTCGTGTTTGGTCGTTGTTGGGAAGGGGTGGTATGTGGGTATGAGAGAAATTTGCCGCGCTTGGGATGAAATTTTTCCAGGTTGTTGACTTTTCGCGTAATTTTTCCTGTTTCATGTGTACTTATGTACCCTTTCCCCCCCCCCCGCTCGACAGCAAAGTTTTTGGGTAATAGGGAGCAGGAAAAGTTTCGGGAAATCCCGGAAAAAGTGGTAGGAAGTTGGGGAAAATCTGAGAAATTCTCCCGCTCCACATTGGCTATATACCCCCCCCCCCTTCACCACACCCCCACTCGACGGAAAATTTTGGGTGAAAAAATGGAAAATGTGGGAAATTGGTAGGTAGGTGTTAGGGAAGGTGGAGGTCGTACTGGGGGGTCGTACCGACACCACCATTTCACACATCACGATGCTGTACCCTGTTTGTCATTCCCTGAGACATTATCGGTGTAGCTTCCTGCTCTAAATGCGTTTAACAAGAAAATAAAGGAAATCATAAGAAGAAAGAAGAAGGAGGGCTAACACCAAAGTGGATTCCTCGAATTATCCTGGCATGTTGATGGGAATAAAATTGATACCCTCAATTAGAAGCAAAGAAAAACAAAATGTTGTAAAAAGAATACACTCCAAAGCACAGGTGATCATTTCGCCCGTTATCGCAGACGAAGCCAGTTTAGCCTATCCCTTTTAGAATGCCCCATGCATTAGATCTCCATTCAAGTTCATAGGGCCTTCCTACTTTGACCGGCCCACTAACGATTGTGAAGATTTTGAAGACATAAGCGCGAACGATCTTTTATTTTAAGACCCAGGATTGCCTGGAACAGAATTTTTGGCATTGCTTGCCACTACCTACTTGGGATGGTGTATGGGATGTTTAGCAATAGACTGCTTCAGAGATACAAACTTAAGTTATACTCATCCTTGAGAGCTGTTGAACCTGCCCTGGGTGAAAGCTCGCGCAACCCAGCCAATGATGACATCGGTATTTTCATTATCTCGAACAACAGTAGTCTTTGAGGAGAAGAATAACGTTACTCAGACCACTTTCTGTCGAATAGGTGCAACATTGGGTCTACAGCCGGAGCTGTAAGCTACTCCTCATAAAGCATTGATGAGTGTGGCGAAACTCAGAAAATCGAAATAAAATGAAAAGCAACTAGAAAATGGAGCCTCATTGTTTTGTAGTATTACACATCTTTCCGACTGCAGATCGTTGTTTCGCCGTAATTTCTGCAGATTGCAACTCGTTGCCGTCTACCTCCGGGTCCGCCTAGAGGGGGAGGGGGAGGCAGCTAGCACTGTTGCTAGTTTCTTTTATTGGTCAATCTTATCTAACAAGTCCCACTCAGCTGAGACTCTTGTAAACTCTTATGAAGCTGCAAAATGGTGCAACTGAGCCATTTTGATGCAATACTAAGGAACTTAAAGGTTACCACAAAGTGCCCTGTAAAAGCTCCGAATCTCTCTCTCTC
>MU922888.1:0-10592 GCA_036418165.1 Cooperia oncophora
CATGAATTCCAAAGGTCTTCTCCAGTCAGGCTGCGACTGGAGATGACTTCATATTTTGGTGTACATGAAGGTGATGGGCGAGGCCAGCTCCTGCTTATAGAGGAACATCTTGGGTATCTTCCGCCCTGGTACTCGTATCCACGTCCTCTGTCTGGGCTGCGAAAACTTTGCTGATATGTGACTCGGTCGAAGTGTCTTTTTTACTGGCCCCCTGTAGATGTATCACAGGTAGATACTGTTGGGGACAGGTAGGGTGTCCTACTCGTAGATCTACATATACTGCAGAGACAGGGAAACCGTCAGGTATACGGACTAAGGAACCAATAGCAGCTCGCACTTTCCAGTGATAAAACTGTAGCGCGGGTCTGACCACTCCAGAAGACAACCCGAGCCTGGGTAATCATACTTTATCCTGATACACCGAAAGTGAGTACATTATTAGTAATTTATACATCGACTATAAACATTACAAACAATATGAAAATTGGAATGTAGACTAGGAGAAAATGACTGAACAAGCAGAGTAAGCGGAAAGCGAGAGCGACAACGCACAAGTAAAGGAGGCGCAGGAGGAGTTTAAGCAACAGTGATCATGAGGTCCTTGAAAAAGAGAAAGCTGTTGGATATAGGGCGAGGTAGAACTAGAATAATCAACATCTAAGAATAAGGGTAAGGCCGAAATATTGAAGGGAAACAATTGAGAGCCTAGAGAAGATAAGGTTGGAAGGCTGTTGCGAGTGACCCGGCTGACATCACAGTTGGACATCTGGTGCTGAAGTACGATCTCTTTGTTGTTCGCCTGACATCCAACACCTTCATGTCAACATTGCCTTAATCGCTCACCGATTATCTCTCCGATCTGCACGACGACATTGTCGTTACTCCGCCGCAGCCGTTGGACTCTTCTTCGCGTTCAATCCACTGGAGATTAGTTGCTCCAACCGCTTCAACTCGTCTCGGGCTTCCTCGAGCTTGCTCTTTGCGTCTTTCTTACGGTCAGGTATATTGCAAAGAGCGGAATGGTGTTCCATTTTAAAGACCATTGAAGCAAAATAAGTTCCTTGAAGCCGCGCGCAATAATAGCAAGGTTTCTTGGCGCGAGGGCAACGGTCTTCTCCCTCACAGTCTCTATCCAGACATGTTTTGCATAGACCGTAGTCCCAAGCATAATCCCATCTATCATCGCCCTTCTTTATCTTCAGGCATGAATCGTGATAATGTTCTCCCCCACAGAACGCGCACGGCTGATTCGTTGTCGGTGCTTCCTGCTCATACTTCCTGTATGGGAATCGTTTCACTAGATCCTGCAGCTCATTTACATAGTCTTCATAGAAAACTCTCTCGTTATTGAGGCGATCCATTTCTTCGTCCGTGAGTTTTTTACCAGGATCTTCTTTTTCGTTGGAGTTTTCCGCCATCAAATCGGGCGGCTGCTCCACTTCTGGTACCTCCGCAATCATCCTTTCAGCGTTCTCATCTGACATTCTATCGACTGGCTGCGCTAATTCCGTACTAGACGTTTGCGTAATCGGTTCTTTGAGTAAGGCAAGGTCGGCACTGTGTTGAGCCACCGTTCGTTGAAGTGTGCCGAAAGTTTCTTGGAATAATGCCGTTATCTGCTTCATATCGACCATACAATGTTCATACTTCAGGTCACATTCGGCTTGCTGTAAATCTTTTTCTATCTGACTGATCGTCGATGCTATTCTATCCGTATATTTACCAATTCTTGAGATGACACTATGTATTTCTTCGTGCACATCCCGTTGGTACTGTCCAGTTATGCGCTCCCTCAGTATTATCTCCGTCAGAACGAATCGGTTTCCAAGACGCGAAATCTGCAGTTCCGTTCGTATCGCGTCCGCATGCAGAGGGTAAAGCCGCATGAATTTGGCTCCTCCTGCAGCTCTTGCAATACTGGGATCTGACTGTATCTCGCGCCATTCTCGCTCCAAAGCCATTGCCTTGCTGATGTTGGCCTCGAAGGAATCCTCAGTCTCTCTTAACTCACTTATCAGATAGTCATTTTTCTTCATTTTTTTTCCTTTGCCGGAAAATGACGCCATGCGGGTTAGGAATTCGCAGTCATCCAGGTTGCTGGCATACATTCTGAAAGAAACTTTAAATTATGCGCATGTTTGAAAAAATGGCATGTAAACCTGCTGCAAAGTGCTAAGTAAGGGCCAGTACATCTGCTATTTAAGTGATAAATGTAACATGTAGTTAACACTGTTGTAAACTAATTTTCCGCTGCATTGTGGGCTTTAGTGTGATGACGTGTTGATGGGAAAAGGCTGCACGCGCAAAAAAACAGCTCGAAGAGATGGAAGGGCGAAGGTTCCATGTAAGTTACCACTTTTTACTCACAGGCTTGTATCGTCAAGCAGATGATGATTATTGAGCAATGCTGCTCTCACGGCTATTAAGGTTTTGTACCAGTGTAGAAGCATGTGCATAATGCGAAATGTTTCAGAACAATGAACTCCTTTTTTCCAATCACCGTTGCTCCGATGATATAAGAGCTTTTTTAGAATGAGTGAAGTGCAGGAAACCACCAATTTCAAATATTGTGGAGACGCTACCAAGAGGGAGCTGATGGCTTTTCATTGCACTGCACAGCGAAGCTGGAGCCCCAACACTGGATTTCTGCCTGCACTGATTTTGACGATGTACATGTGACGTTAACTTCTGCCCGAGCGCATTTATAGCATCCAACTGCAACTCTCTTGCGCCTCAGCTAGATAACATGTGCAGTCCTTCATTATCTTGCAGTCGAGGTTAATAGCTGTTGCAGGAGTATCACAAACTAGCTGCTGCCGAAGTATCGCGCTAGAGTAGTAGCTTTTGATCGCTGTTTCATGACCATCTGCTATGACGAGAACGTTCAAAGCGGAGTGGGAGGTACAGTAAAAAAGTGGAACTAAGAATGAAAATAAATGCATTCCAGTTCACCGGATGATTAGCTGTCAGAGGGGTTCCCCATGCCCGTTTATTGTTATATACATGATCAATAAACGTCACGTTGATTTTGCTTGTTTCTTCCATCGTCGTGGGAATTGTAGAGACGATGGCAGTGAAGACAGCCGGAACTCTATTATAAATGCACAACTCCACGTGACTCCTGGATAGCAACTTCCCATTGCAAATTCAGGAATAATGCTGGAGGCTCTGATGAATAAATTATATTGCGTATTCGAGGTTTTCAGGCGGACCAGTTCATTAAAGTTGCTCCGACGATCGTTTTATTCAGAGGCTTAACGCCTAATCCATGAAAATGCACTCCAGTATTTTCATAGCTACACCATTTATACACTGCGAAGCATAATCATAGTTCCACCCATGAATCTCACAAAATCCCGTCTTACACGACGTTTTCAAAAATGCCCCCATACAGAAAATGTGGTAATTACCAATACCAATTCGCATGCCAACACCAAACTGTAGCTCGAAAAAAACAGTTTTTTTTTCGTAAATTTTTCAAAAATGGTCGTTCTGACAACGCAGCAAAAGTATAGTTCCACCCATATTTTCCGGCTGCATCTCATTTTTGTTCGGTGAAACTTCTCATCATTATGACTTCTCGCTTCTTCTAGGCTATGGCAAGTGGAACTTCATAAATGGACCTCGAAAAACAGATTATCGCAAAGAAGATCAAATCTGGTGAATCGTCGAATGGCGCAGGATGCGGGCCGCACTCATCATGCTATCAACAATTTTTTCAAGGGACCTACAGGATATTGAGCTGAGAAGAGCTCTGGACATCCTCCTTTGCTGCCCGATCGGAATAACCGCCGTATCCTTAGAAAGCATCCAACTCTGCAGTGTCGTGTCGGGAAATCAAGTCATCTTCGCAGGTTAACGTCTCGGAGGATACGCCTCTCTTGAAAAGTCCCGAGTTCACCCATAGGAGGAGTATGAGTTTCTGTTTCTATGAGTTTTCTGTTTCTAACGAAAAACCATCGCGAAAACGTATTGGCATTGCTCGATGATGTTGCCGAACCCAATGGAGGTCAGCTTTTGGCTGCGGTGCCCTACTGCTTGTCTGTGTTGTTTTTTTTCAGTTTTTTTTCTCGCGGTCGTGTTTTCTGATGAGAAAAAATTCAACTGCAACGGCTCCGACGAAAACGATTCCGCTGCACCTGAGGGAAGACAAGTTTCATTTTTCCGGGCGGAACTTCAGTGGATGTGGTCTCATGGTCTGGGGCCATCGCATGAATGGAACGTCTGAAACTGCGCTCCGTATGAAAAAGAAATGATTTCTTCCGTCATCTAAAAGTCATGCGACAACGTCTCCTTGCTTTCTGGACGTAGAAATCAGCAAGAAAGTCCCGTTTTCATGCAGGATAATGCACCAGTTCATGACAGTCGAAACACTACAGGGGGGGGCCAAAAAAAGTCACTTTGCCTCATTGACTTTCGAGGCGCTATAAATTACACTTTATCAAATTCTGATCGGACATTTTTACTACCATATTGAAGAGCATATTAAGTACTATCACGACACTCCACAGCCTTCTGGACGAACGCCATCGAGAGATTCTGGCACGCGACCGCGATGTGGTACCTGAGATCAGCGGGGTAGTCGATTTCTCCGCCACCGTAGACCACCCTCTTGAAGTCCGCCCGAACTAGGTAATTGAGTGGGTTCAGGTCAGGGGACATACTTCAATATTACATCTTCTTCAGGTACGAAACGCCCTTCCATTCGAAGTAGGCGGGAGTTTTTCCAAAACCCTTTGATTCCATGTGGTGGCACCCAAACCTGTAGCAGCACAAGGTCTCCAAGAAGGTACGGGCGACCACATGTAGGGAGGATATTCTTCTCGAGTTACTTGATGTAACCGCCAGCGCTCACCTTCAGTCGGGGTCTACAAAGAAATATCGGTCTTCCCCTTTCCAGGTACCCCGGTACCATCAACTCGCGCCTCGGCGAATACGGTGAAGATGATGTCCTAGACCGTAGCGACGTTGCCGTAGCTGCTCGATGTGGGAGGTCTTGCAGATCAAGAGTACTGACCCAGGTAGCTATCTGTGGATGACTTCATTCAAGAAGCTGTTTGGAGGCGACGTGAATTCCAAAGGTGTTCTCCAGTCAGGCCGCGACTGGAGATGACTTCATATTTTGGTGTACATGAAGGCGATTGGCGGCAGCCTGCTCCAGCTTATAGAGGAAGATCTTGGGTATCTTCCACCTGGTACTCATATCCACTTCCCCTGTCTGGGCTGCGAAAACTTCGTTGATATGTGGCTCGGCCGAAATGACTTTTTTTTGCCCCCCCCCTGTAGAGCACGAGTTGTCACCAAACCGCTCTTTTGCCCTGGCCAGCGAGTAGCCCCGACTAAAACCCAATCGAGGATGTGAGGGGCTTCATGGTGCGTATGATCCATGAGAGTAATGCACAATTCCACAATGTCCGTGAGCTTAGGGAGTAATCATTGGGGCAGTCGGCCGAAGCTCTAATCGAACATGGGCAACCGTATTTTCCAACTTAATTGGAGAAATAGAGTTCCAATAGATTACTGGATCAAAATTTATTCATTTTATTGTACACTTGTTGTTGGAATATTCGATTTGTTCGGTGGAACTATACTTTTGCTGCGTTGTCAGAACGACCATTTTTGAAAAAAATTGACGAAAAAATTGTTTTTTCAAGTTAGTGTTTGTTGTTGGCATGCGAATTGGTATTGGTAATTACCACATTTTTTTGTACGGGGCATTTTTGAAAACGTCGTGTAAGACGGGATTTTGTGAGATTCATGGGTGGAACTATGATTATGCTTCGTAGTGTATTGGCGCATTTGTTACCAAGCACGGACCGGTAGGCGGCCATCCCTTGCCTTTGATTACTCTATATTACGTGTCACGATTAAGTAGTTCGTCTACATTTGATATTCAGCTTTCCAGTGAACACATATGTTGTGTAATGTTGTGGAGTTTCGAGTCAATCTGAGACAAGCTTTCAATGATTTCGTTGGTCCAAAAGGTACTATTGTAGTGTGATGTCAATAGACATATTCTAGTTCGGAAGTAGTTGGGGTCAGACATAGGATACTTCTTACTACCGCTTATAGCGTGGCAAGCTCCACTCTCCTTATACGTGAAGAATTGGTTGATAGACGCCTTTTTGCTTATGTACACTAGATTGCTTTACATGAAGTGGACATAAGCTAAAATATGGCGTCTATAAACCTACGCCAGTACATAGAGCTGGATGCACCTTCCAAGTCATTCTAAGTCATTAGCGCATCTACAGGCACATATCCAGTGTGAGGACTCTGCCTCAAGCAATTGTGATGAGCATTGGTGTCAGTTCCTTCTTGCAGCTTGTCTTCATCGAAGGATTGACATAGGACAAGTATGACATGTTTTGTTTCATATAGAATGTCTTAACAACATTCGAAATTGGGGTGGTCCTCAAGTTCACTCACTCTGCACGAGCGCCTATGTCATCAGAGATCCACGGTGATACATTGGAAAAAAAAGGAATTGAGAGGACGCATATATTCCACATCTTAGACGGTATTCGTTGACGGTACAAAACCTTACACGTAGCAGTGGAAGCAGTCATCCTGGCAATAATCATCACCTACTTGGCGATACAAACGTGTGGATAGAAAGTGTTAACTTCAATGGACGATTACCCCTTCTTCTCTTTAAATCGTTTTTTCGCGTTTGCTGCCTTTTCCTCGTCATCCTTCAAGTACTAGTACAAACCGTCTCCAATTTCCTCGTGAGGATGTCGTGGGTGAAAAGCTTCAACCTATGAAGGTCAACGTGCTCTTCCCATGTCTCTAAGATACCTTTCAACGGTTACTTTCAAAGACTTCCTTTGAGCCACAAGCCCGCACACGAACGGTAGTAGTGACTATTGTCTGTAAATGGAGCTTTCTGATAAGGCGTAGGGGGTGTGCGTAAATAAACCATAATTTCCGCTTGCGCATGTGCTTTGAACATTCCTAAGGTGTTCAATATTTGGTGCCTGCTTTGGATTTTTCATTTGAGATGCCCGCCACGGCAAATCCATCTGAATTGCTGCGCAGGACTTCCTCTCCGAGGGTGCGGCCCCTTTTCGTAGACAACTGTAGAGAACATGACACGTTTTAAAAGTAAAAAAACGGCCTTTTTTGCGATAGAGATGTCTGATCCAGGGTCGATATGATATCTACACGAAAAGCTTCCTTCATGGAATGCTCTTTTAGCAAACTCTCCGGAAACTTCGGGCGGGAAATTGGCCAGTGGATGTTTTGAAGCCGCTAACCGTCCACTGGTTCCTTTTTATCCCACGTTTAGACACAATTACTTAGAATTTTTGACAATATGCGCTTTTTTTCAGTGACAATGACCTCACAGTTGCACTGTCGGAGCGCATAATAAGCCGATGGATAACACCATTATTGTTCTCATGCTTTGACTGCAGATACTTGACTGCTTCACGACAATTCTCCTCCGAAATTATAAACTTTTTATAGCGTTTAATGATTTGCCTCTTAATGCGCTCAGAAGATGGTTGAATATACGAAGATTGGGAATGGTATGGTATATTATTGGTGCTGAATGTTGTAAGAACTTATCTCAGCCGCATATATTGCCGGTGAAGAGAACAGGTAGTATTGCGGGCAGTGTCAATGGTTGCGTTTCGACAGTATCTATTGCATCTACTGGAGGAGCGCTGTTATTGCCCTTGCAGCCAAGGTTTTGAGGGCAAGTGACTCTACAGGGTTACGGCATAGTCGAGCGCTCCAACCAATGCTTGCTCTGCACTGGCTATGTGACAAGTAGAGTATGGCCTCCTTTTTAGCAACGCACACCAGCCAGTCTAGAACACTAGCATAATCTTGCTACAATTGCTCTATTTTGATGTGCAAACTTCTCTCGTCCCTAGCGCCCACTGCATTTCCTTCTCCCAGCCCGAGTCGCTAATATTCGTCCTCTGGGATAAACTTAATTATTGACTCTTTGAAGAAGGGGACTATTATGTTTAGCTTGTGGTTATAATAGTTCAGTAACCGTATATATGGAGCAGTTTTCTCTGCTAACCGCTAGAGTTCTTGGTTTGCGTGATAGTTCAACCTAGAAGATGAAATGAAGGCCGTATGAAATAAATCTGAAATTTGAGGAACTCAGAAAGAAAATGTTTCCTGCAGCTTGCTCCAAAAATTGCAAATGGAACTGCAAAGAAAAACTGAACAAAGTGCAAATAAAGCAAAATTCAATAAAGTGATGCTTTGACAGTCCCGTAGAATTTCTTAGCACTTTGCAAAGGTTTCTTTTTCCGACCTGCCTATCGCCTCTGCAGTGTGCAGATTTCTCGATGCATCATTTGAAGACGTCAACCAATCTTCTTCGGCTGGTACACCAACTGAGGACATTTCCTCTAGTAGCGGTAGCTGCTCGCAATTTCCTTCCACCAGATGAGACTGAGATGCGGAATCGAACACTCGAGAAGACAACCTCAAACTTGAGTGATTAAATTTATCCTAATGTACCAAAACTAAGGAGATCACCAGTAAATTTATGCATCAACTGTAGATATTGCAAGCGGTATGAGGACTGAATCGTGTAATCTAGGAGTAGGCGAATGAACAAGCGGAGCAAGCGAAAGGGGAGAGCGAAGACGCACAAGTGAAGGGGGCGCAGAAGGGATTTCACCACGGTTAAAACTATGATGATGAGTTCCTCGGGAAGGTAAAGCCATTGAATGTAGAGTGAGTTAAAACTAGAATGATTGAGAGCTAGGAGTAGAGCGTAGGCCGGAATATGGAACGGGAAATATTGAGAGTGGTAGAGAAAAAGATAAGGTCGGAAGACCGTTGTATAGTGACGAGCCAAATGACATCTCAGATGTCATTTGGCTCGCCACGTTTTGACATGCTGAAGTACGATCTTCTTTTTGTCCTAAGAGCATGAGCGGAGGGGTTCAGATTTCCACTAGAATCCCGAGGATGAGCAAACGTAATGAGTGTACTTCAATAACAGATGACTTTTGCCGTTGCGAGTTCTATGTAGTCGGTGCTATGTGCCTCACATCACTATTATACGTTCGGGAACATAAGTTTCAGTTTTTTTAGTTAGGTCAGTTTCGCTTCTGACTACTATCCACATGTACAGCGGATTCACGGCGGAACTCTGATAAGTGCACGTTTCGTGTTGTCTAGGACTTCCTTGTTATGTTGAGAACATATCATCGGAATCGCCAGCGGCGGTTGGACATCTAGTGAGGTAGAAGCAGTGTAAACAAAATAAACAAAAAGTGGTGTTCAGAAATTGGTAAGTTCCGTGCGTGAGCAGGTAGCAGCCATACCTCCCATCTCAATTCTACAACTTTGTGAGAAGTCATCATCAGGCGGTCCCAGCCCTGTCATGAAGTAAGAGGAACCCTACTTTTCTGAACGATTTCATGCGTGACGTCGGCCTTCTTTCAGTGTTCAACAGATCGGATTGTGGATGTTACCCTGATCCATCGGAATCCCCTAGAAATTCTACAAACAGGCAGTAAAGTCCTTTTCCATGAAATATTGCTTTTGGCTCTGCCGGCGACTTTTCGCTTTGAGAGATTTCAAAGAGCTTATGTGTATGGTTCATATAAGAACCAACCCCCAACACCAGCCATACTGCCAAAAAAATTCCTACAATGTGAGTGAATGTGCAAGGATTCTACCCACGACTACTCGTTTCACCTTGCGAAACTAGCGCATTTTATATGGTACTATCGCAAGCCAATTGACTAGCAGAGGGGGGATGATCGCTGTGATATAACTGCATCCTGAAGTTGTTTCCAAGCTATCTGTAATCACGTTA
This sequence comes from Cooperia oncophora, assembly GCA_036418165.1. NCBI lineage: Eukaryota > Metazoa > Nematoda > Chromadorea > Rhabditida > Trichostrongylidae > Cooperia > Cooperia oncophora. The sequence continues at coordinate 9,800 of MU922888.1, forward strand.
GGGTGCGCTTGTACTGTAATGGGCGAATGCTCATTATTCCTTGTAGGGGGGTTGGCTTTGAAGTGCCATGAGCCGTTCTCCATCACTTTCTGGGACAAGCGACAGCAGGTGGCAGAAAACTTCCCGACGCTGCTCCGAACCCATCCGCCGACATGTAGTTCTTCAACCCCTATTCAACTCCATTAGTGGATGTGTTCTGGCGACAGTTCCGGAAAAATCTAACTTTATCCAAACAAAAAATTCTATTTCAACGTCTAGTCCAGTTTCTTTGCAGCAAATAATAGACTGTTGTTGTTGATTGTAAATGGCTCCGTCGATTTTTATAACCTTCCCAGGCTTACTCCTTGCTCTGCTTAGTCGCAATGAAAATGGTGTTGTCAACTAACGTCTTATCCTTTTCTTTCCGCAGTACTGGTGGAGCTGGCATACCGCTTAGAAACGCCCCGACTCGCATCACAAGGTCCTGTATTGCAGTTGGAACCATCGAAAACGGGATAAATCTGAAGAGCTCACACATTGGATCTCATAAACAAAAGAGTTAGCCGAAACTATACGGCGAAAAAGAAACGAAAAAAAGCGCTCAAGCATCATTATCTAAAACATTTCTTCAACAGATCACCACTCAGTATCTTTGAGAGGAATGAAGGACTCACATTAATATTGAATCCCATCCGGCTTGGTACCTTGATCTTGGATAAACGGCCGTTAAAGCGTGAAGATAAGCATCTGTCACATAATCAATGCGGTCGGAGCATATGAAGTCTAACAGCCCCACCATCTTCTCTTGCACTAA
>MU922907.1:0-13440 GCA_036418165.1 Cooperia oncophora
AACTTCATTGGTGGAAGGCTGAGAGAGAGCATCATTCAGCCCTTCCAACGATGAGGTAGCAGCAACTGCCTGTCTACAGCCATCGTGCCAACAGCCTTTGAGAGAAACAATGCGTAAGTATACTTGATCGAGGCTCCTATGTTCCGAAAACCGAAACCCGAGCAGGAAAGATGATGTCTTGATGCAGTCATCTATTTCTGCAGCATACACCATCTATCTAGAGAAACCCATGGTATATGTAGTTCAGACCACAAATCAGTAGCACTTACAAGACGTAGTCCATATGTCTAAGAGTTTCCATTTCAAGACCGACTGAGGCTAGACTTCGCCATGGCTGGGAGGATATTCCTGCAGGCTGCTCTACCTTCCACAGTAATATAGTCAAAGATGGGAACCACTCTAACACTCCACCTCTCCCTAGTCAGGGAGTGAAGAGCTTACCCAAACATACCCAAATAGCTCCTTAGCGCAATTTCTCCCCGGGGGTAGGGGTTATTTGTCTATTCGCTTACCTACTTATTTTTTCACCATAAGATGTGTTTGCAAAGTAAAAGCGGCTTCTATGGGCTCATTCTTGCGTAGAAAAACAGAAAAAGAACGGAGCTTTCAAGGTTTGTCCCCTACAGAAGAAGGACAAGTCCAGGCATAATCCTATTTTGCATACTTCGCAAGGTCGTGAAAGCAGTGGAGGCTCCAGAGAATCGACCGCGATGGTTGCGGGCAGGCGGTTGATGCCAACTTCATTGGTGGAATGGGTGCGAGAGGGCTTTTGGCCACACCTCCCACCAACGACGTTGGCAGCAACCGCCCGCCCCAGCCGTCGTGCTCACTGCATTTAAAGGCGCGGTCCGCGATAAGTATAGGAGCTCTAAATATGGCGCTGGGAGGGTAGTGTGGTCCGCGGCGAACAACCTTGTACCGGTTTCGCAGCAAAAATTGTAAGGGAGGGGCGCTATAGCGCAACATAGGTTCAGTGACGCCTCCTTTTTTCCAGTGACTCCGCCTCCAGACTCCGCCTTCAAGGCCCGCCTTTCAGTGGAAAACGAAGCTGCAGGACGAAAAAGCATGAAAATCGTCACTTGTACGGTCGTAGAGTTCTTATCGGGGAATCAGCTGTGCGGGTGAGGGTGTCGTGTTGGAGGAGATGGAGTCAATTGGCACGTACAAACTGGGGTCAGAATGGGCTTTATCTGAGGCAACTGGCACGTTTTTTCTGAGTTTTTCTTCACTATCGAGCGACTGATCACCTAGTTTTCTACATGCAAGCCCCCAATCCACTATCTGTGATGGCGAGTGATCGCGAGCTTTGCCTTTAAGGGGGAGCTCCACATTCAGATGTGGAGTCGTTCTTCTTCCGCGAGAAAGTGGCTTGGTTAGCACTGATGCGGGCAAACTGAGTGGGCGGCTTCGCAGCGATTTTATTGCAGACGGCAGCAGGCGGATATATTCTGCTCGTATTTACTGCCGGGGGCCTCCCCTTGGCTTTCTTGGCATCTCGGCACTCCACTCGGAGGCTCTGTACCAGAAATATCTAAATGGCCGCGGCTTTACCTTTGGCGGCATTCAAGGTGAAACAGATACATTCCTTCAGATATTTAGCACAGCCGGGCAATCTAGCTGCTAAGAGGAAGATATTATAAATTCGGCACTTTAAAACAGCTCCTGGTTGAATTTAGCTGATTCATATCGGCAAAGGACATTGGCCAGTCGACTACACTAGAAATTCCATTGCCAAATGCATTGCAGCGGCCAACGCGAAAGTGGCGATTGAATCGCTTTCATAACTGTGGCTTATTGTCCGTGAGTTATCCACCACGACGTTTGACTCTGTTAGTGCAACTTTAGCGAAGACTGACTCGCCGTCTTTTAGTGATTTCGCACGTCGTCCCTTTGCGGGCTTCATCAGCATGATTCAAGGACTCGGCACGACTCCGTGATAGGCATTCAGCCCGTTTTGAGTCGACTTTTCTGTCCGGACATTACAGAGTGAATTCGAAATTACCTTTCAGCCCCCATCTCGTCTTCGAGCTCAATCTTTCGGATACTGCTTTGCGAAAACCGACTCACTGAGAGGAACTCAAAGTTGCTCCCCCGCTCTCCTAATCGACAGGCTACCATCGAAATGCGCCACGACGCAAACCGGTGAACTGCTCAACTACTATTCCATGGTGAACACACATCGAGCAGGAGTCAGAGTGAGTTCCTCTGAATATACTGTATTCGGAGAGGGAAGACGCTGACTGATACCATTTAAACGCGCTCAGTTTTGGGCGCTGTGCTTAGGATCACGTTAAATCTAGACAAAAAACTTGTACACAGGAGTTGTCTGGAGCTACGAATATGATATTCATTCTTGGCGCTGGCGCTAATGGAGGCACTACGATCATCGGCCTCCATTAGCGCCAGCGCCAAGAATGCTCTGCTAAGGCTGAGTCCTCAAGATAATCGTAGTGTCCTCCATTAGCGCCACCGCGAAGAACGAAGGTACTATTCGTAGGATATTAAATAGCCCTGTATACAAGTTTTCTGCGGATTTGATGAACTAGGCACTTCATAAATGAATCAGCAGCCAGAGCTGAGCCCGTCCGAACGGCGTCAGCCGAAGACACACTTCGCATGGTTGTCACGCTCACTATGTTTCGAACTGTTTTCGGATGAACAACTTGAGCTCAATCCCTCTTGCCGCTTTTCTATTTTTCTCCGCGCTCAGGACCACGTCGTACGTTAAGGAATCCCAGCAGGAGGGGGAGAGGTCGTATGAGGTCTGAGAAAAAATTTTCAAATGATTTGTCTTATTTTATTGTTATTGACATCGTTAGGACGATTCTGAGAAATGGGTCATATTTGCCGCTCCCGTCGTTATATTCCCCCTTTCCCTTCGACAGCTAAATTTCGCGGGAAAAGTAGTAGGAAGTTGGAAAAACTGGGAAAATATCGAGCGTATCAGAGCGGGGAATTTGGGGGAGGGGTGTCCTTTCTTTTAATCACTATTTTAGTCCTTTATTTCTCAGTGCTCTAGCCTTTCGCGCTAGGACCCGAAAAGTTATGACTGGCACATGACCCCATCGCGGCGCCGCAATGTGAGTGTTCTGAAGTGGACTCTAAACACTGTGCCTCCATTAACCTGAGCGCGTAATGCTAGAAACATATTAACCAACGTTGCCTGTTTTACTTTTCAGATATGGCCAACGATGTACGTGAATGGGGTGTTCTTCGATCGAAGCTACCCCGTCGACCAGAAGCTTTGTGAGCAGACGGCTTGGTGCTGAAAGAGCTCCGAGAGTGCAGTAAATCATCGACATATATTATTGTAATATATCATTATTTGACATACTTGTGATGAAGACGTAACTTCATCAACCTAATTTATTTCGTGTAAAAAGGGCGCTGTACGGCTCGGTGGAGGGAGAGAGAAGGGGCAATTTGCACTTCTGTTGATTCCATGTGTTAGCTCATCTGAACTAAGCGGTCTCACTTTGGTGGGAACAAACTCTTTTCAAGCTGCAAAACTGTGGAACTAAATTACTTCGGTCACAAGTCTTCATAAGTTGCCTGTGCAAGCTGCTGAGCGCCATTTAGTACCCCCACGAGGCCGAACTGCGCCATAAAAATATACGAATATTGTTGTAAGCATAAGCTTGCCGTGATCCAATCTGCCTTTCCTCGTGATTACTTCTTTTCAACTTTTAAAGAAGACCGTTGGGTCGTTCAAGACTCAGAACCTCTTTGAATGCATAATATAATTACATCTACACCAGGAATGGTAATGAAATGCCACGACGTAACGTCGACAAGACTCAATCTCCGCACTGTTCAGATTCCAAAGGGTCAGTCGCACTTTTCCGGAAACGCATCCATGCAAAGTACACTCTGTATCCAGGAAGTAGATGAGTCGTGATTGCGTACTTAGTGCACCACATAGCAGTGGCCTTGAAAAGTTGGTGGTTTCCATCAACGATTTGTCTGCTCTTTGTTTCTGAGACCTAATGACACGCAACTAACTGAACTGAAGCCTGAAGAAGTCGAGTGCTACTAAAAAGGAACCGAAATTGTTGACCCCGCTGTCACGCGCGCCATTGAATCCGCAACTACAACCACTCTCATCATGATGCGGACTAAGGCGCTAACGTGGTTGGGAGGGATGGAGTGGGGGGGGGCACTCCCCTTCGCTTCCGTATCCCTTCCTCTAATCAGAGCCCAAGGGGAGACCATGCCTTGTCCGCGGGACTATCCCAGCGGCTCCGGTCGTCGGCGCTCTATGCCTCGGCCTTTTGAGAGGGAAGGGATACAAAGACGCGGCCGACTCGTTCCCTACCCCTGAACACGTTAGCGCCAGATTTTATTCGCAATTTTTCGACGTTACCTCGTAGGTCATTACAGCCGTTCTTGATGGTTTGAGACAGCAACATTGCCATGACTTATAAACCTTTACCCTCTTCGCATGTCTTTTCTAATATAACATGGATTTCAGCACCATTATCACTGTGATTCTCTGTTCCTTCTTACCATACACGGTGTACAAAATTCTCACCTAAATTATTGTTGGTAATTCTCAAATTGTGATTTTTAAATTTCCCAGTGCTCACTTTGTCTAGTGTATTATCGGTTATTTGCCTCTTTTTGTACTTCCCGCTGGACTTAATTAACTTTGTGCTTGATTTTAAGAAAATTGTACTTTCTGGTAAAACACATGAAGGTCATCCTGGTTCAGCCTTGCCCCTATTTTAAAATGACTCTCCGAAGCAGTCAATTTAGCTCGGCAATCTTAGATGACCTCAGTTATACTCTCATCCTACGAAATGGTTTTTAGCACCTTTCGAAGTGCTTCTTTGGATGGTTAACTCTCAGAACTTCACTCACTTTGCCTAATCGCCGCTCAACTCTACTCACTGACGCTCTCCAGTATTCCAGCTACAAAAACTCCGAATCAGGTCATCCTGATCTTTGTAGGACCACTGCAGACCATAGATCTAATTGTGAGAAGTCTCAGCCAACATAACTACATTGCATCCCGAGTTAGCCACGCAGGGGCTAACTCGGGATGCAATGGGGGGCTATAAAGGTTAAAAGGCTAGTGCTAGTACACGAGCAGAAGGCTAGTGATAACACTCCATTGGTATACGGTTGATATTGCCACACTCACAATCAGTCGTGGCGGTATGAAGAGGGATGGAATGAGCTTACGCGCGGCGTTGTTCACTGGTTGTTCTCCCTAAATCCATCAGACTGTGGATTGCTAGGGTACGGCAGCTATTAGGTTGTTCGAAAAGTCCTGCGACACTTTGATTGAATTGTTCTAGAAAAAGACCAAAAATCATTTTGGATGTTTTTATCCCTGATTAGTGGAGACTGTCCTCTGGGGTTTCTGCACATGGGTATATCATGACTTTGTGGAAGTTTTCAAAGCTTAAAAGTCCCTCAGAGATCGAGGTACTTTTCGACCTATCCCATATTATGAGTTCCTGTAGGGCAACTCCGCCGTAGTCGAGGAAGCTAACACTTACGTTGTCTTGAGGAAGGATATCGCTTGCCATGAAAGAGGGTAGCTTTTGCATCAGCGCTTCCAGGCTGGACTTATTTAACTCGTAGTTAGGCAATGTGTAGGTCGCCCACCAGCACAGAATGACGACCCTTTACTCAAGCTTCTTGAGGCGCAGCCGAAGGTAACCACCAGTAAGTTGGCAACCTCTCTAGGCTCCACCTGACTGACAACTGCCGTGCTTCTCCGCAATCTCGTTATCGGAAAAATTCTATGTGAAGGATGCCTCATGAGTTGGACCCGTCTGACAAGTCATACCGAATGACCGCATGTGGGAATCAGGCCACGTCAAAAAATCATGAATTTTGATCAGAGAATGCGACCGTACCCAGGTTATTCAGCAAAGTTAGCGGCCTCTAATTATCACCTCTTTTGGTCCCTATTGCATCCTTTGAAGAGCAAAAAGCCCGAAAATCGACCTCAACTCGAGAATGAGGTCCACCTCTTCTTTTTATCACAGTTGCCGTAGTTCTATGAGAATGGAAATGAGAAGCTGTGCAAAAGAAGGGCACTAGTCCTAGTCATCAACTATGGTTACCTTGTGGATTGGAGATGTCTTTGGGTGACAGAAAATTTAGTGCGAAAAATTTGGTCCAAAGTGTCGCAGGACTTTTCGAACAACCTAATATATAGGCGAGCTCACTCTGCCCCTACTAACACATCCCGACTGACGTGAGATGAACTGATGCTTTCAAAATGACAAACCCATACCCATCGTTCAGTACTGCCATATGAATGCTAAGGCGAGGAGTGGGGAGACGGGCAAGAGAATCGTGAATTGCCGCTTTGTCGCGCGCTGCAATGGGAGCGACGTTCCCTTGTTTGCGTTACCCTTTCGGAGCATCGTATTTTATGTAGACAAGGACATGGTAGACACTTATGTCTATTTTTGGTCATACATTGTCTATTCTCGACCAATACCACCTGAAATCGTCGTCATTAGCGGGCGCGACGTCGCACGCGACGCCCACTGGCGCGGCGAATTACGATTCTCTTGACACATACACCGCGGAGTGTTCAACTTACAACCGTTGGGACATCTGAGTCTGAGTTTGCTTGGATCCCGCAACAAGCCCATGATTCCTCGCACCCAATGATTAGCCTTGATAGACTTTATCGACGGTTAACATTGGAGGCCAACTTCAAGGGTTTTGCCTCTTTCCACTGCTCTTTCATGTTCGATTATATAAAGAATAAAATATAATAAAGTCTTGATTAGCCTCTTACTGAGATGCGGTACGCATTCTACTTCCATTTAGAATCGCACTGGCTTATTCAATGCTGCGGCCTATATAATGAACAGCGTGGCGAGCCGATGTTCAGGTCAATGTTCTTACGCACGAATGGTACCTATTTGCTGTCCCCAGGGAGTAGAAGGATTGCTTGACCTAAGAGGGAGTCGATCCAGGACTTGACATCTGGACCGCGCGCCTGGTAAGCGTGCCACTTGTCATTAAGCCAACTTCCACTGTGATTCATTAGGACTCATTTTTGGGACAGAGCCATGCATTCTACTAACTTTCGGAAATAATGAGAGTGCAATTTGGCCTCTACAGCTAGTTGCAGGGAGTTGTATGAGCAAGTCAATTTTATATGTTCCCAGACCAGTCTAGTACCGACTTACGACTCCGAAGAGATGTAAAGCTCTGTCTCACTAGCCTAGATTCCTTACCTGGAACGAGAAATCGACCACCACATAGGCACTATTGGTAAATAGTTCACCCAAGACTGGCCTAGGCCACTCCTCCTGACAGCGCCCGGCTAACGGCAACGATATCAACTATACACATAATCGTTGTGAAAGACGCTGGAAGGTGGTCTGGTATTAAAACGCTCGTCGTGTCGGAAAAGATATTGAAATCTTATCAGGAGAAAGTTATACATCCCATAATCTACACTAATGCTGGCTCAAAACGGGACTTGCAATACGGTTGTCCCAACTAGGCTAACAAATCCATATTCATTCCTCAAGTAGGTCAGACCACAGCAGAGAGCATGGTTTATAACATTCAATGTTCATGTCACAATTTAACAAATGTTATTAACAACATTAATAATATGCGTAACAAAAATTAGATGAATCCAGCAATACTCAAGGAAATCGGCTAAGTAAGGTCATTTAAAAACGTAGGCAGCCTAAAGCGAACATTTAGTTGAAACAATTGTAAGCAATTGACATTACAATACATACAACGAATAAATAAATGCGTAATTAAAGCGAGCTTCAACGGAACAAGGGCCAGTATGCTTGTTGGAAAGTGAATCACATTGTAGGTTCAACCCTTTCGAGGGATGACTAGGTTTTATCATCGCAAATGATCATCATTAAAACAATTTTAGAAGAACATAAAACTGCAAAACGTTGTTGAAATCAAAGAAAGTTTGCCATTTTATGGAATTGCGGAGGAGATCAGGATCATGGTCGAAGAAGCGCAAAGCACACATTACCGCGACCTTTTGAAAAGAGACTTTAGTGCTCCTTTTGAGATGATAATTAAGTAAAACATCATTAACAGGTTTGAATAAGCAGATACAAATCATCAGGCTCCACATTATCACTACTCAGCAGTCAGAAAGGAATCACGAGATATTATCAGGATCACTTCTGCTCTATATCACGCAGCACTGATCACTTCGACAATGTATGGCTTTTTGAATCTCTTCGGAACTTTGTAATACAGCGCAAAAAAACCCTTACATCTCGGGAATTGAATCTCCTAATAGATAAAACAATGGTTCCGGCCTATTCAAAATCCACGGCCAATCACCGAGTTTGGATTGCTGTGCCTCTTCACATGTTCATCTCGATTTCGTTTATTCTGGAACTCCTGCTCACAGTGTGGGCAGACCAAATGTTCCGCGTCCAGGAACAAACGTGACTCATGCGATCGCCGTTCGTGTTCGCGTACACCACGAGATGTGGCGAACGTTTTTGGACAGTATGCACACCTGAAATCAGACAGTAACGAGCATATATACACGACTGGTTGGCAAAGAGTTAGCTCTATAGCCAGGAGAATAAATCAAGGCAATTATCCAAAAAGTTGAAGGCGCAGGTGGTGTAGCGGCAAGTGAGCTGCTTATCACGCGCGCGGTTCGGGTGTCAAATGCCGGGTGGCCTCCCGCCCGGGCCAACCGGGGCTTCTGTTCGCCGGAACGGTAAACTGGCTCAGATTTAATCAGGTTTGTCTGGTAGGATAAGAACAGTGATCAACCAACAGCGAAGACTTTATCGAAGAGGTGGAGCATATGTGGTTAGAATGAAACGTAATTGAGTCGACGAGTATTCACTTTTCAGCATTCAAGTTCAATTGCCTTTGCAGTTCTTGCTTATTCTAAAGTCACTTTAAAAAACTCGAAGGCAAGCTCCGCTTTTAAAAATGCTGAGTTGTGTAGTAACTGCAAAATGGTAAGTGATTCGGTACTGAAAAAGCCTCATATAGAACCTCATTCCGAGACACGCTTGTATGTGCTTAAGGCAAAGAGAGGGCGGACGTGATTTCACTTGGCTGAACTAGCTCTTTTCCCTTATCAGCTCACTCGACTGAAGATGGGATGCCCGATGAGAAATTTCTCTTTCCCTACAGAACAACCTTTCGCTTTAAAATGGACCAGCACAAATGTGGGTCAGTAGGCTTAATATGACCCTCTTTTCTCCGCAGTGACTAAAATACGCCCCTTCCCATTTTTCAAGGATAGCGAGCTGTGAGAAGGACCATAACACAGACAACAAAATCATTGAACACTCAAATTTCGAGTGTACAATATACATTGTGAGTCACCTAACTCTTACTTGCCGCTTGTAACTTTGATTCTGGTGATGGTGAGTACTGAAGTTCAGCACAAGGTACCACCACTAGAATAGTATCAACAAACAATACTTACTTGAACGCTAATGGAATATCTTCATGGCAGTCGCCGATATGTTTCAACAATTTCCCTCGTGAATCCAGTACCTGAAAACGAACCTGATTATATGACCACTCCAACGACAGCAAGAGCCGGAATGAAGAACTTTGACCTACCACATTACAGTGGTGACATGGGGAGACAATTTTGGTGCCTAATGATGGGAAGAACTCAGAATGAGCTGAACTAGTATGTCGTCGAATGTCATTCACTGTACGTCCTTTGAACTCACAGAAGTTGCATCTTAAGGAAAGGAAGGTGACAGTCGATGCTAATGACTAGAAGCACACGTGGGTTCCAGCTAGTAGAACTGTGAGACTCACGGATATCCCTTCGCGCCTTCAACGTGACTGATATCCACTGGAGGAACAGTGTTTTGCTTCACCATATTCTTTACAACCCGTTGGGGAAGCTCGTCGAACAACGTTAGTCCAGCATCAGTACCTTTTTTGACTGGTTTCGACTGTAATATTTAAAAAAACAGAGCATGCACATTCTGCGCATGTCTTGAAACGCGATAAAAATGAACTGGACGTAACAGACTTACCTTCACGCTACCATCAGAATCAAGGTAACCATGCAGAGCATCTCTAAGACTTCCCTCTATTAAGTTTTCCGACTTCTAAAAACATTTTTGGTAAGTTCATTCGGACTGCAAGATGTACTACTGAGCTGAATATTATAAAGTACAGAAAGCTATTTTGTCACTACCAGCTGCTAAACACGACCCACTACCGCGAATCAGACCCTGCTCTTAAATACGTGGTTAGGATCTCAGTTACGCCACGCCGCTGTAGAGGTTATAAACCTGCACGAGAACTGGCAGAAGTAGAAACTTATATCTAATGGTAAGTAAAGAGATTTTTGTTGAGTTCCAGAGCACAGAAGCTGGCAATGAAGTAAAATACCTAGTTATTGCACTACAGATCACCGCACGATAAACTGCGATAGCAACATGGCCCAACTCATACCCAATCTGATAACCGAAACAAGGTCAATAAGCAAGTCAAAAGGTTTGAACTTACCACTTCTGAAGCACCTGAAGAGCAAAGTTCAGCTTGACGTGGAGGAAAAACTGTACGAGAGGTTAGAGACAGCCACGATAACAACTTTCCTAAAATTTCTATTTTCATGCAATACATTTATCATGCTAGCAACCCAGTTGACCTCCCAAAAAAGCTTTGACTGTTGATCTGTGTCTTCTCAGGATGCGGCAGCTTTCTACCTCCAATCGTACTGGCTCATGGAATGCGATATGGCCTTGATACCGACGTGGTGGGAGGGGGGAGGGGACGGGAGGGCAACCGATGCCCGATGTGTCATCTTCCCAGGCGAATCTAACTTGCTACCGATTTTTCATCCCCGGAGTGAGGTCTAGGCGAGAACCGATCCGAGATTTGACCTCGCACGTGGTATGCTGGACCACTTGTTCCAGAGTCATTCATCAGCCTTCTTTAGCTAGTTCCGTCCCCCCCCCACCTCCCCGACGCACACTATCCCTTCCAATTCCCTGTCGCTTTCTTGAACGGTAATTAACACAAAAGGGAACAATTACAACAAGTGTAATGAGAAAAGAAAAATGCAGCACAAACCGGTTACTGACGAATTGTCAACGCTATCAGATTGCGGTGTAGATGTGGCCTTGCGGTCTGAACCAGCGCTTCCTTCACCATTTTCGACTTTATCAGGACCGCTTGGTGTCGCCGATCTTTTGATATCCTCTTTACCCAGAACCTTCTTCTCTGAACCAAACCGAATCGTACTCTTTATGCCCAGTATTTTTAAGACTTTTCCCGAGCAAAAATCCAAGAGCCCTTTGCGAAATACACTGGAAAACATTTGGGAGCTCTATACAAAAAAAATTCACACCTTGACTCTGCTGACTTTCAGGTTGTCTTCTAGGCTTTTCAGTGCATTTGCCACTATTACTTGCTTCTGTAGGGTTATCGGCCTAAAATAACGAACCTGATACAATCCTCATCATGTCCTTTGTTGATATCTTGGCATGGATAATTTTTTCATTTCTGCCAAGCGGTGTTGCTCTGGGTTCTATGACTGATTACACACTAAAGTGTGTATTTCGTTCGCACTGCCGAGAGCTGGGCGCGACGAAAGGGCAACGGCGTTCATTGGCGCCAGCCCGTACTCCTCCAGCTGGCAGGCCACAGTTGGTGGAAGACTGGCTGGTGCCACGCCAAACCCAATTTCACGGAATGCCCCCGGGTCCGCAGGGGCTGTACATTTTGTTCCATACACTAGAAACTATTACCTTGAGATTGCCCTCACTATGACCATCATCTTCATTGTCTGGGGAGCGACGTCCACGTTCACTTGTTGCAGCTGAAAGCGTAATGATAAAATTGAGGATCCCAAACTCCACAAAAAAGTATTATCTAAAAATACGGCTGTCCTGTCATTGCCACTCTTTTTCACTTCAGCAGCAAGACTACCATACGAAAAGTCCAGAGGCACAAAGATACTAAGCGCGAGAGATTGCACAATGGGTGTGTGAGAAGGCACATAGCCTAAAATCTAATAAGGCGCGAAAGAAGCGCAGCAGTCAAGAGATGGGTGGCCCATCACATAGGTGGGCGGAGACCCACACGTGTCACAAGGGCCTCGCATGAGAAAAAAAGCAATATCTATCCCACAAATGTGAAATGGAGGAAACCTTACACGCAAACCTAAAACTGAAAATGTAGGATTATGAGATCAGCTGATTCCTTAACAAACATACAGGAATGATGGGAACTTCTGCTGGAACTTCTCGAAGATCGGTCAGTAACTGATGAATCTCGTGACCCTCCAGATGATTCCCTGTCTTTATATTCGCCACCTTTTCGCTCAAGACCACGACATCTTGCAATGATCTCTTCGATATTCAACTTGGTTGTAGAGCTGAAATATACAATTGTGGAAGAATATGGTATGTAGGGGAGTCTCATATGAAAGTATATAATAACCTGCTTCCAACAGGATTGTTCTGCTCAAGTGAACCAATATCTCCATTCGAAATAATTCCAGACGCTACACTTCTACGAGTCGACATTCTTGTTTTACGACTTAAAAAAGATGCTTCATAAAATCAGTAGAGAAATATGCTCCCACTACGAGATAATACGTCCTGATACATCAATGGTGCGGGGGTGAAATGATGTAATGTCGAACAGGACGTGGGTGTCCCATGATTCTTGAGCAATTTTTGTTCAAATCCGTTTTTTCTGCTCCATGCCGGTTGTAAATCTATGTTGAAAAATAGGGTAGGGGCTTTAACAGTCCCTACATAACAAGTGCTGCCTCTTCACACCGGGCATAGAAAGGACCGTCAACGGAGATGAGTGTACAGTTTGTCTTCATTAAACGAATATCGAGAGAAAGAAGAAATGAGGAGTACTTACCTTTCATGCACGGACGTGGCATGTTTCAATAGTGGACATGTATCGCTGAACGCTGCTTCGCATAACGCACATTGCAGTTTTCCTTTTTTGATGGAGGTGACAGCATCGATATACGGAAACTCGGACGCCACATCCCACGATCCACTAAAAAGAACCACTGATTCAGTTTCATTATAAAAAAATCCATTGTAGAAATAGCAATCATCTTAATTTAATGCGCGAAAAAAATACGAGATAAATATCAGACCGCGCTCATACTTGGTTAGGGTGGAGAAGTCAGTGTTTCAGAGTAGTGATGAAGGATTAGATGGGTCCTGAGCGATTTCGCCTATCGCTATTTTCGGAGAAGCCTCGCTTCGTGAAAATGCGCGACTTGGAAGAAGGTGCAAATATAATCCCTGAATACGCCTCAGCTTCGTAGAGGGGCATCCAGATGCATGTGAATTCCACTTCCCCGACACGCGGTAGAAGTGGCTGCGTACTTCATTTTACCTTAGCGTAGGCGGGTTTTTCGTGGGATACTTCAACTGAGACAACAGCCATTCTGGGTTGGACAAAGACATTCTTCCGATTGTACGAAATAAGTACACCCCG